>CAWUFW010016738.1:0-295040 GCA_963921515.1 Calotriton arnoldi
TCCAAATGCGAATCTGGGGCATGGCCCCCATGTTGCCATATGCGTTCCTAAGCGTCCCATCTGAACACCAAAAGCAAAGTACAAACCAGACCCAGGATGGGCCAGGAGCCCGCATACACCAGAGTCACAATAAGTAGGGGCACAGCAACACACCCATCGGCATGGCCAATCCGTCCCATGCCACATGTGCACAGCACACAGTCCCATTGCCAAGCACACACAACTACAGATGCTACAGCCACACACACGCCTCCGGGAAACCCATGTACGAGATTGCACGAACTGTTAATGTCAGACGACAAATACATACTTCGCCAGGTGCAACACAATAACAAATCTCATTCTCTCCACAGGTGACGAACTGCTGGATGCTGGGGATGGAGCCAGCAGCCAGCACAGCCAGCCTACAAGCCCCCAACGAGGACACACGGATCTGGAGGATCTGTCCTCCTCTTCTGACACGGACCACCAAGCAGGCCCATCTGGTGTGGCAGGGCCCAGCCGCTCCCCAGGACCCCTCCTACCCACCAACCCATCATCCAGGGCTGCTGAACATTCCCAGCCCCCTGCTGCCACTGTCGTTGCGGCCACACCCACGGTCATTGTGGCCACTACCACTGCCGCAACCGCCACCATCGCCGCACCGACCACCACCGCCGCCACCACCACCACGTCTTCGCTGGCACCAGCCCCAGCGCAGGTGGTGGCCCGGCCGACTGGATCCACCCTGGGAGCCACAGCGAGGACCGTGGTGAGCAATGTGGCTAGTGGGCAGGGCCGGTGGCAGCAGGACTGGTAGGAGGAGCAGGGTCAGGGAAACGCCAGCCTCCCTGGGAGCCATGCCCTGCCTCAAATGACCAGAGTCCTTGGGGCCTATGAAGAGGCCCAAGGACAATGGGTCCGGTCTGCTTCAGACACGCGTGAGGTGCTGGGGGTGCTGAGGTCCATGGACGCCCGTATGGGCCAACTCGTGGACCTCATGGGCCAGCTGGTGGTGGCGGTGAGGTCACAGCCAGGGACAGCAGCTCCCCTCCGCCACCACCTGCCGGGGCGCAGGGTCGAGCAGCAGTGTCCAGTTCCCCTGCGTCCACAGCCAGTGAGCACACCTCAACCACCAGCATGTCGCAAGCAGGCACCCCCTCGCAAACGTGGAAGGGGCCGTCCGAAGTGGAAACAGATCTCCCGGGAGGGCTTCGCACGCTCCAAACGCAAGTGAGGCAGCCAGCCAGCCTTCCGCCAGCCTTCCTTGACCAGCCACTGCATTGACTTGGACTACGATCCCACTCCACACAGCCATCTGGATGGCATGTGTGTGTTGGACTATGGACATAGAACCAGTGGGTACACCCTGAGCATCACGCAGCCATGACCGACAGCTCATTGTCACTGCACGCACCACTTTTGTCATCACCTTACACACAATCACATGTCACAGTTTGAAATAAATGCACCTTTTACACTAACTGCTGTTTGTGCCCTGTGTTTTATTTGTACGGAATACAACGGCCACCTTGGGCGGAAAGGCACCTGATGCGTGGCATGGCAATGGAATCCGGAGGGCCTGTAGGGACCTAGGGGTGGGAGACAGAACAGGAGCACATTCAATGAGTGTGTCACACACCCATCACACAGTACATGTCAACAACTACAAGCAATGTACACACATCGCACAGAGCAATAGGGCACAATGCCACAGCCACCAACAGTGGCATACTACCCTGGCCATGGAGCGTTGACACACAGCACGCAGTGAACAAACGGCCACCCTGACACAGCACACACACACCTGCACAGATACAGCCACATCAGCCGTCGTACATGGACACTCACCGTCAAGTGAAGTAGCGGGCGATGAGCTGCTGCCGCACATTACCAGCTTCCTCCTCTCCGCTGTCCTCCTCACTCGAGCTGTCCTGGTCTGCGGGCTGGGGCCCTGGTTGATCTCCGTCATCCACGATGAGGGGGATCTGCTTCCGAATGGCCAGATTGTGCAGCATGCAGCACGCCACCACTATCCGGCACACCTTCTGTGGGGAGTACGCCAGCGCACCCCGGTGCGGTCCAGGCACCTGAACCTGGACTTGAGGAGGCCAAAGGTACGCTCGACCACACGTCTGGTCCTCCCATGTGCCTCATTGTAGCGATCGTCTGCTGGGGTGCGAGGATTCCTCAATGGACTGAGCAGCCATGCCCCATTCGGGTACGCAGAGTCACCTGGGTGTGAGGGACACAGAGAACCGTTGCTATTCCAACTGGACAGGGGACAGCATCGCACAACCAGCACGCTACACCACTCCACATACTCACCGACAATACAGCCACGATCCTGTTGCATATTGGACATCAGTCGTGGCAAGATGCTGTTGCGCATTATGTGTGCGTCATGGGCCGAGCCTGGGAACTTTGCACACACGTGGGTGATCACCATGTCCGCAAGGCACACCACTTGCACATTCAGGGAGTGCGTGTGCTTCCTGTTGCGGTACAGGTGCTCAGTGGCCTGTGGTGGAACAAGGCCGACATGTGTGCAGTCAATGGCTCCAACGACGTGTGGGATTCTGCCAAGGGCATAGAATGCACCCTTCACTGCCGCCAATTCACGAGCCCTGGGGAAGCGGATGTACCTGTTTCGGTACAGCATCATGGCTGCCAGTACATCCCTCAGCACCTTGCTGAACATGGGCTGGGACATCCCTCCTCCAATGCCCACTGTGTGCTGGAATGACCCAGTGGCGAAGAAATGCATGGCGGCCATCACCTTAGCCGTGGGGGTGACAGCAGTCGGATACACCCTGCGGGGACGGAGATGGGGTTCTAACATGGCACACAGTCGATGCAGGGTTGGCCTGTCCAGCCGAAACTTCCTAATAACCTCTGTATCGTCCATGTCCGCCAGCAATTGGTATGGGCTGTCAATGTTCGGTCTCCGCCTAGGGACAATGGCAGAGGACACATGTCAAAGCAACACGACACATAGCAATTTCGCATACACATCACTGACATGACTGAGCAAGCACATGAGCCACAGCCCAGCTGTCAAGCTGGGACGGCACGGCCACAATACACTTACACAGGTCTCCCAACAATGGCAATGGCTAGTGATACAAACCACTGCCATGTGCATGCACATGGGGATCTAGGCCCCAATGACTTGCGGGGCGTGCTGATGGGGACTGACTGCATATCCGTCAAGCGGCAACGCCACGGCAACATGAATGTCTGCTGAGCATGGAACTGCTTCCGCGGCTGGATGAGTATGGCACACGACGACGACGATGTGGGCACAGGCTGAGCGGCCATAACAAGTGGGACCTGTGGCACGAGGGGATATGAGACAGTAGTAGGTGTCAGCACTGCACCCTATGTACAGCACTGTACGGATCACACCTCCCGAAACATTGACAGGTGTCCACATTGACAGCCCCATGCCAAGACGGCTGTGTGCTTGCAGTCATACGTCACAGGTGAGAGGTTACATTGCACGTGCCAGGTGGCAGACGTACATAGTGGGAGCTGGCATGTGTGTGCATGTGTCTCCTGTTCAGGATCCACCAGATGGGCGCTGACTCTGTACTGACCATTGGACACAGCATGTTCCGTGGAAGGCTTGTGTGTGTGGGATGGTGGCACTGGATGTGCCTCCGTTGGGTGGGGGGCCATGCACAGGGCGGGTACGTCGATGATTGCGCATTGTTGGTCACGGTGGGTGCACCCACTCAGATGTGTTGCCCTGTGTTCAATTCCTATGTCCGCATGATGATGGACTGTAGATGTGGGCAGACTACACATTGGTCGATGTGCTGTCTATATGCATGTGCCTTCACACCAGGCACAGCTGCCCCTGCACATGTGACCCCTGCTGGACTCGCTGCTGGGTCTGTGGAGCTGATGCACCTTCTGCGCGTGGGGCGGACAGCTCTCCTCACTTCCCTCATTGCGCATGTCATGACTTTGCCGCAGGTGACATGGATCATGGAGGGCCCACATGTACGCGTGGGTAGGCTACACATGATTGTTCACTGGTCGCCACCCCCAGTCAGTGTTTCGAATGGGAAGGTTGTCGTGCTGGTGGTATGTTCGATGTGGCGGATGGGCGGGCCTAGGTGCGGGCTTACATTCCGGACATGGGGGTAGTTGGATTGGCGACTAGTTGCAGTACACACGGGACACGTCTCTTCCTTTCCACATCTGGGTCATCCCTTGTACTAACTGACAGTGATACAGTCATCTTCGCCCCAGCCCTCATGTCCTCCCCTCGCTCCCCCAATATGCATGCTCACCTGCGAGGCTAGCGCCTGCACAGGCAGCCCCAAGCTCGCACCAGAGAGGGCAAGGAGTGTATGTGTGGGTCCAGTTGCACGAGTGGGCTGTCTCAGGGTATGATGTGTGGCGGGACGCCGTCCACCTGCGTGGTGCCCCAAATGGAGACCCGGCCTGCATGGACTATGCATCACAGTCTTCGCCTTCCGGATCCGCCACCTGCGACACCCAGTGGCTGTGGCTGCCCTTGCGGCCAGGCCGCGTCCGTCTGTTACTGATGGCCCACACATTCACTCTTTGGCCTCTCTGGGGAGGGCTCGGGGTGGTGGCGCACGCGCTTGCACTTAGTCGCAATGGCATGTGGCGTGGTTGGTATGATGGGCAATGGATGGGATGGTGCGAGCCACCTCCCGTGACGTCAGTGCTGCTCGTGCTGTGGTGCGTCCCCCTACACTTCCATTTGACTTGTGCCATGCTAGACGTTGAGGTTCTATTGCCTGCGTGATATGACCAGGAGGAGCGCGAGGAGACCTCTCACACACCATGCTCCACTGCCATCCCGTGCCCTGTATCGCCTGTGCGGATTGACTATGTTGGGGTTACACCTGGTCGACTGGGGCTGTGTGTGCCTTGTCAAGGGGCATGGCGGGCGCACAACAGGATCCAGCTTGTCCACATAGGGTGGGCTGAGGTGCGCCTGGTACCGCTTTGTACGTGTGCCCGGCTGCTGTGCACACACGTGTTCACTCCCCCGACAGGTGTCCTCTCACAATGCCCAGGGAAGCGGTGGTGTACTGTTCATGACCCCTCCCAACACGGCGTGCCCCAACTTGGCATGTGCGCATCTACCCGTCACACCCACCCACCTGAGCACTGCGTCCATACGACTTCACACGACACATGTGTGTCTTCCACAGTTGTGCTACTCATTTTCGTTGACATCCAATACCAGTGGACTACATGGTCATGTCACGACTGCCGTGTACTTCACATACTCTCATCCTCTCTCATTCGTACTTGTGAAATGAGTCAGCGGAGACAGTTTTGGTTTCAAACATTATATTGAGTCTTCTGTCCTCTGTGATGCAGTATAGTGGACACTACTGGCAGCGGAATACATGTTGAGGATATACTGAGCATGATTGCAAATGGGATAGGGTGTGGGGTTACATGTGATTGGCTGTTGCATGTGGGATGTGGGCTTCAGAGTGACATCTGCTTGGCCAAGGCTGTGCTAATGTACATTTACGTATAGCTGCGGAGCTGCGGACTTTGACACAGACGGTATACATGTAGCCTACCAGACCGCTTGGCATCATGGGCACAGTCCATCTCAGTTCCATGTGACAGGTTTGCTGCGGTTGTTCCTCATGCACGCGTGCATGTGAGATGACATCAGGGCATGTGCTTGCGTGCATGCAGCGGCGTGCCACTTGTTGTTGCACTGTGGTGGTTACTGGACATGTCACAGTCACTGGGGTCGTGTTGTTGTTGTATGCACTTGTCGTCCATGCAAAGGTCCTGGTATGGGATTCCCGGGGCGGGGGTGGGAGGGGTGCAGCACCCACAGACTCCAGGCGACCTATTCATGTCCACTGAGCGGTGGTGTGTCCATGGGCGCTGGATCCATGTCGTGTCCTGGTTGTTCGTGCAGTTCCGTCCATGTGGGTGCGATACACAGAGCCCATGCCACTGCCTCCCACGATGCATGCGGTGTTCCTGGATGTGATGGGGAACAGTGTGCATGTCCCGGTCATATCCGATGTCATGGCGATGTCGTTGATGGTGTGGTTACAGTTGCCGGTCGTTTGGTATGGCTGTTGTGGTGGTGACTGGCCAGTCCGTGCGGAAGCTAAGCATGGGTGCGGGGTTGGACATCATAGGTCAATCGGGGAACCTGCGTTGTGGTCCGACGAATTTACAGGTTGTCAGGTATGCAATGCCGTCCAGCAGGGCTTCCATGTCATTGGTGGTGTACATGTTTGCCAGCCAATGTAGCGGATGGTGGCTGTCAAGGTGTTGTTCGTAAGTTGTCCCTTGGAGGACCATGATGGGGCATGCTGGGTGACATTCGATGTAGCTGTTCTCGATGATCCGTCGTGTGGAGGCACAGTGGTCCCATTTCAGTGCGGGTGCGATGTTGGCCACATACCCCATGCCCCCATAGGCAGAGCAGGCCCTGTCATGTGCGTCCAGAGGGAGGAGTAGTGGTAGCAGGTCCGCCTTCAGACATGCCGGGTTGGAGAGGCATATCTCCACGGGATGCTGGTAGGGACACCTCCGACAGTAGAAGACGGGCATGACGCAGCTGAACAATGTGATGCGGTAAGTCAGTCGGTAACTTACGTTCAGCAGGGACAGGAGATCGCATCCCAATGTATGAAACAGGTTGGTTTTGTACAGCTTGAGCTGTTCGGCGTAGTTGGGTAGGTGTGTTGCGGTTGCCATTTCGCAGCGGTGCGTTGTGGTGGCGTGCTCCGGCTGTGTGTGCAGTCTGCAATGTGCACGCTCCGAGGTTGCTGTGAGCTCTGTGTAGTCGTAGGGAGACAGGACTTGTGTTCTGTTGGCTTGTTTGGAGGACACGGGCCCTCTTCCCACATGCTTCTCAGACAGTTCAAGGTCAGTGATGTGTGACTCATTCCAATTAACTTGCATGTGGCCGACATGGGGGAGTGTTTTCTTCTTTCTTCCCCGTCCGTTGTGTGCTTCTGTGATATGCGCTATCTGCCCTGTGGTCGGTCTCCTCGGCAAGCCTGTGTTGGTCTATTCTTGGACAATGGCTGTATTCACCGGCTTCTGTCGTAGGGCTGTGGTTTCGGAGTTGGAATGGCAGGTCATTCAGTGCTGTCTGCTCTCCCTTGTGTGGGCGGCAGGCTGCCTTTCCGCTCTGCGTTGGGCCTTGTGTGTGAATGTTATTCTTGGGCCACCTGTTGTCGGTCCCCGGGCTCTTTGGTGTTCCGTTTTATGTCTTGTTCATATGTGCAGGGTGGTATGGGTGTTTCAGTGTGGTACTGGCGTTCCTCTTCCCGAAGGGGCCCTGCTTCTCCTAGTTGGTGTTGCCGCCGCTGTGTGCTACGCCATGTTTGTTACACTGGGGTGTGTCCTGCTGTTGCGTGTCTTCACTGACATGTGTGCGTCGGTTGTGTGGCGTTGGGTGTTGTCCGTGGATTGGGCGTTGGGGACATGTCTGTGGCAGGCCTGTCACGTGTCATGTGCGTTCGGGGTGGGGCTGATGTGTGTGCTGCTTGGTTGTGTCCCTGTGTCTGTGTGCGACGCATGCATGGCGCTGCGGTTGGCCTCTGCGTTGTGCGCATGTGTGGCGGCGTCATCGCCGCTTTGGGGCCGTGACGGGGTTGTTGGTTCCTAGTCCCAGGTGGTGTGTACACATGTGTTACGCGATGTTACGATTTGGCCTGTGTGTCATATGTGGATGCAATGGTGGATGTGTAGTGTACACGCGCTGGTGGGGGTTGTCCGCTTTTTCCGCCCTTGCACTGTGTGCGCTGTTTGCATGCACTTGTTGTGTGTGTGCCTACCTGCGTCTCCGCGGTACGTTGCGTCCTTGGTGGTGCATCAGCAGGAGCATGGGGAGGGCCTGCAGTGCTGGATTCATGCTCGGGGAGCCGCTTCTTCGTTGTCCGTGCTCAGCGTCCGTGTTACCGCTTCGGTTTGTCGTACGGTATCTCTTGGCCGTGGGAGCCGTTTGTTTGTGGCATCGTAATTTATGCGCCGGGCGGGACGTGTTTCGTCGGACGGTGTGTGTCAGTTGGGCTGCGCCGCTACGTGTACGGGCGCACTTTGATGGCGGACGGTGTTGCTGGCTTGCCGGCGGTGTTTGGCCTACTTTTTGCATCGTAATTGGGCGGGCGTGTGGACTGCTGCGTGCCGGCGGTAACTGGTGGTTTTTGCATCCGCCAGCACGGCGGTTGTGCTTCCGCCCGCCATCGTAATGAGCCCCTAAAATAATTATTTATGAATATTATTAAGTAAGTATATATATTATATTTCATATGTATATGTTTAATTTATTTTAACATTATATGTATTAGTTATTATTTTTAAACATTTTAAAATATTTTTAACTATGTTTCTTTAAATTATATGTATTATTTACTTTATTTTACATTATTTTTTTAACATTTAAATAAAACGATATTTTTTACAACGATATTTTTTTCTCGATATCTTTGTACTTGCCATGATGTAGATAGGATGTCGATATTCTTGACTTCGATATTTTTGTCACGATATTTTTGTACCTCGATATTGTTGTAGTCGATATTTTGTCAGTGATACGTGTAGTGGTATGACTGACAGCGGTGCATTGATTTAATTACTCAGGGGCTTATTACGATGGCAGTCGGAAAACCTCCCCGACCGCCATGGTAGCAGAAAAAGCCCGCCCGCATGGACCGCGACATCACCGCCGGTCGAATAACGATGACCCGCGGTCGAAATCCGACCGCGGCGCTCTGATCGCGGGCCTTAACATTGCGGTTGCTGCTGCCCGCAGCACCGCCGCGATGCCAAAAGGAGCATGTCCTGCATTTCCCTGCACTGCGTGGCAGGCACTGCACAGTGCCTGCCACCTGGTACAGGGAAATGTAGGGGGGGACCCCCCCAGTGCACCCACCCCCCCAACACATTGGGGGCCCGCAACGGGCCCCCAGAAGACAATCTCCGCATGCCTTTCCATGGCGGTTTGACCGCTGAGGAAAGGCTGGCTACCACCGGCATCATAATCCTGCCGGCAGAGCCTGCTCTGCACCGCCACCATTATCCCGGTCCTTCTCCGTCCGCCAGGCAGGAGTGCGGATGGCAACCGGCGGAAATACGGCGGTCGGAATTTCCCACCGCCGCGGTCACGACCGACATCCTAATTTGACCGGCGGTTTTCTTGGTTGCGATCGCGGGCGGATGTCCACCGCCAGTCCGGCGGGCACCACCGCCAGCCCGGCGGTGGACATCCGACCGCCATCGTAATAGACCCCTTAATTTGGAAAATGCTATGTTGCTGTATACGTGTGCTCTGTCTGGTTCAAAATCTAAGCTAAGTGGAGGTTGGGTGGGCGCCGTGGGCCTGCTCTGTCCTGTTGTTGTTGTAGGTTAATGCTGGAAGCAGAGTAGTAGACATGATTTAGCCATGCCACCTCTGAAATTGTTCTTGTTGCACTCCTCCGTAATTTATGCATTTTTTTTCTCCTTGATTTTTCAATATCCCTTTTGTTTTTCCATATACACTTACAGGCCGGCCTTTACCCTGTGCTATACTGGGAAAAACAACTCACACTTACCTTACCAATCCGCATCCGCCAGGCAGGCAGTGGCACCCAAGATTGACGGACGGAGCATCCATGGAAGGGAGGAACAAGAGGAATGCCGAGATGAAACTCCCCAATTTGACCATAACATACATAGTAACTTAGTATCATTCATCATCTTTTAATTAATTTGATTCATTTTTTCTCTTCAATCATTGCGACTGTGTGTGTTGTTGTTTATTATGTTTGCTCTTTGCTTATAATTGGCCCCTACAGCTATTTTTTAATTTTCTTTGCTAGCTTTAAAAGGAAGCCCGGTACAACAGAACATAAA
Source organism: Calotriton arnoldi (assembly GCA_963921515.1). NCBI lineage: Eukaryota > Metazoa > Chordata > Amphibia > Caudata > Salamandridae > Calotriton > Calotriton arnoldi. The sequence goes on from CAWUFW010016738.1 coordinate 9,856, forward strand.
ATGTATGTAATTTGGGTCTCTCTGAGGGCAGACAGGCAAGGCAATTGCATAATAATAATAATAATAATAATAATATACTGCGGCCCTGTACTACTAGTCTAGTACTACTTATCATTAACCATCTAATCATCATCATGCATGCATTTCCTTTTTCTCCCTTAACAGATTTATTGGTCGTCTGCCAAGATTGTGTGTTGTCCATGTGTAGTGTTTATGAATCAAGGCAGTGGTATACTTTCTATAGGTGTCTGGGCGCCGCTAAGGAGAATAGCAGTCAATTATATGCTAGGATGAATATCTAGGTGACGGTGCTAGCAGGGTGAGGATAACCACCCGCCTCCTCAAAACCTTGTGGCCAAGGCCAACAAAAAATGCAAACATGAAATCGTCCCCAGCACACGTCAGAAGGTGTCTCATAACTATAATCTGTGGTGATATTTCTCTCTGTAATGGGTCTCGAGTCCCAGGATTAAAATATGTCCCAATAACACATAGGGGTCGATTCCGATTCGGGCCGGAAAAAGCACCGACCGACTCGGATCCGGAAAAAATACCGACCGACACGTACCCGTGGCGCACGACACGCCAAGTACGATACAAGGCGCGAAAAATCCGACCGACACGTACCGAAACAAAGTCGACCGACCGAGCCGCACGGAAAGCAGCAATCCGGCCGGAAAAACACGCGAATCCAACCGACCGACACGCACCCGGAACAAATCCGACCGAAACGTACACGCGAACTCCAAACCGCAAAGTACGATGCAAGGCGCGAAACCACGACCGAGTCGGACGGAGGACAAGCCGTACGACCGACACGCATACAAAACCGAGCCGAAGCAACACAATACACCGCGACCGACGCGTACGCAGCATAGAAAACTGCACAAACACAGCGTGAACGAAACGGAGAACACCGTACGAGACCAATGCAGGGTCCGACTCGGTCACAAGAACGTTTCCAACATACACAAACAGCACAAAGGAAAAATCACCCAAAAAAGGCCAAACAAGCAATTACCAAGCCAATAAATACTGGGGGTGGGGACAGAGAACAAAGACACACCCACAACTCCACCTATATAAAGGACACAAATCACTACCATGAGCCTTTGCAAATGCCATTCCACTGCCAGCACCCAAGAGAAAGCAACCACACACCCACAGCTCATCCCTCACACAAGCCACACACCATCAGCACACCAACAAATACCTACCTCACATACACCCAGCAAAACACACACTCACACACCCTCACCTGCACACCAACACACACATCACCCACCATCACCACCCATCACCATGCCCCCAAGAAGAATCCCAAGTTCCTAGATAGTGAATTGGAAGTCATGGTAGACGAGATCCTCAGGGTGGAGCCACAGCTGTTTGGCACATTGGTCCAACAGACCCCCATGTCGCAGAAAACCAAGATGTGGGAGAGGATCATCAACAGGGTGAACGCCCAATCACCATGTCGGCGCACAAAGACCGACATCCAGAACAGGTGGTATGACGTGCGCAGGAGGGTACGGAAAATGCTGAAGCAAGACTACATCAACAGCCAACACACCGGCATTGGCCCTCCTGCCAAGCCAATATACCTCAGGCCCTGGGAGGAGAAGGTGCGGGCCATCCTTCCGCCAGTGAGCGTATATGGACTAGAGGACATCCCAGAGCCTGGTGAGTACACAACAAATGTACACAATATACTGCCACAAAACACACACACATCACTGTCAAGGGAGAGTCAAACCATGCACTCATAGCAATTACACAGCAACCAGAACAGAATCATCGCAAAATGTGTATGTCAGTCAGATAAACACAACACATGCCATCAAAAAGTCACATCCAACTGTGCCAACACATGTACAAACACAACCACAACTACAGCTAGGCAGTGGCACAAATAGAACTAACAAACACATCCAGACATGTAGCCACCACAACAATACCAACACACAGTGAAGACCACTCAAAGGAAGGAATTCTGTGTATGCTGGCCAAGTCAGTGTAGCCAATAGCATCATGGGAGTCGCAGTCACACATATTGCCCCCCCACAACTGTCCCATCAACACCACCATGAACCATGCGCACATCACAGGGAGTGGAGAAGGACTCACAAGATGGCTGACACTGGCTACTGCTGTGGGGAGCACAAGGCCCTGCTGGCAACTGTGCACCAACAAACAGCAGGACACCACTGACTGACATCCTGAGAGACAACTTACACTCCCTGCAATGCAAGCACGTTCCATGGTGGGATAACTGGCTGGCTGGCTGGGTGGGAAGGGGGACTTGCAGCACTGACCATAGTCACAAGCACCTCCCCTCACACACCCCCCAACACAAACTCCACAGAACCCACCTGGTAGAATGCAATGCCCCCATCCTAACACAAGATCCCACAAAGAACCACCACCCTGGGTTATGTTGTGTGAAGCACAGGGACACTCTTGGGACTCTTAGCCAAACAACTGGCAGGACAACACTCCCAGCCATCCTGTCAGCACAGCCACCCCACCCCACAGGGAAGCAGGATCAAAAGGAAGGAAGCATGGGCATGCTGGGAAGGGGGTGGAGGCAATAGCATGATGGGAGTCGTAGTCACTGATATTGGTCACCCCCACAACTGTCCCATCAACACCACCCTGAACCATGCTCACATCACAGGAAGTGGAGAAGGACTCACAAGATGGCTGACACTGGCTACTGCTGTGGTGAGCACAAGGCCCTGCTGGCAACTGTGCACCAACAAACAGCAGGACACCACTGACTGACATCCTGAGAGACAGCTTACACTCCCTGCAATGCAAGCACGTTCCATGGTGGGATATCTGGCTGGCTGGGTGGGAAGGGGGACTTGCAGCACTGACTATAGTCACAAGCACCTCCCCTCACACCCCCCAACACAAACTCCACAGTACCCACCTGGTAGAATGCAATGCCCTCCATCCTAACACAAGATCCCACAAAGAACCACCACCCTGGGTTATGTTGTGTGAAGCACAGGGACACTCTTGGGACTCTTAGCCAAACAACTGCCAGGACAACACTCCCAGCCATCCTGTCAGCACAGCCAGCCCACCCCACAGGGAAGCAGAGTCAAAAGGAAGGAAGCATGGGCATGCTGGGAAGGGGGAGGAGGCAATAGCATGATGGGAGTCGTAGGCACAGCTCTACATCCCCCACCACATGGCCCAGCAAGCTCACACTCACGCATGCATATCCCACAGAGAGTGGAAAGGCCCATCAAAGATGTCTGACACTGTTGCTGTGTCGTGGGGAGCACAAGGGCATGCTGGGTACTGCACACCAACCAACAGCAGGACACCACTGTCAGCCATCTTGCCATTGCTCTCACACCCACACACACTGAACTCCACACAAAAGCAAGTAAGTATGGGAATGCTGGGAAGTGGGGTGGAGGCAATGGCATGATGGGAGTCGTAGTCACAGACATAGCTCACCCCCACAACTGTCCCATCAACACCACCCTGAACCATGCTCACATCACAGGGAGTGGAGAAGGACTCACAAGATGGCTGACACTGGCTACTGCTGTGGGGAGCACAAGGCCCTGCTGGCAAATGTGCACCAACAAACAGCAGGACACCACTGACTGACATCCTGAGAGACAACTTACACTCCCTGCAATGCAAGCACGTTCCATGGTGGGATAACTGGCTGGCTGGCTGGGTGGGAAGGAGGACTTGCAGCACTGACCATAGTCACAAGCACCTCCCCTCACACCCCCCAACACAAACTCCACAGTACCCACCTGGTAGAATGCAATGCCCTCCATCCTAACACAAGATCCCACAAAGAACCACCACCCTGGGTTATGTTGTGTGAAGCACAGGGACACTCTTGGGACTCTCAGCCAAACAACTGCCAGGACAACACTCCCAGCCATCCTGTCAGCACAGCCACCCCACCCCACAGGGAAGCAGAATCAAAGGAAGGAAGCATGGGCATGCTGGGAAGGGGGTGGAGGCAATAGCATGATGGGAGTCGTAGTCACTGATATTGGTCACCCCCACAACTGTCCCATCAACACCACCCTGAACCATGCTCACATCACAGGAAGTGGAGAAGGACTCACAAGATGGCTGACACTGGCTACTGCTGTGGTGAGCACAAGGCCCTGCTGGCAACTGTGCACCAACAAACAGCAGGACACCACTGACTGACATCCTGAGAGACAACTTACACTCCCTGCAATGCAAGCACGTTCCATGGTGGGATAACTGGCTGGCTGGCTGGGTGGGAAGGAGGACTTGCAGCACTGACCATAGTCACAAGCCCCTCCCCTCACACCCCCCAACACAAACTCCACAGTACCCACCTGGTAGAATGCAATGCCCTCCATCCTAACACAAGATCCCACAAAGAACCACCACCCTGGGTTATGTTGTGTGAAGCACAGGGACACTCTTGGGACTCTTAGCCAAACAACTGCCAGGACAACACTCCCAGCCATCCTGTCAGCACAGCCAGCCCACCCCACAGGGAAGCAGAGTCAAAAGGAAGGAAGCATGGGCATGCTGGGAAGGGGGTGGAGGCAATAGCATGATGGGAGTCGTAGTCACTGATATTGGTCACCCCCACAACTGTCCCATCAACACCACCCTGAACCATGCTCACATCACAGTGAGTGGAGAAGGACTCACAAGATGGCTGACACTGGCTACTGCTGTGGGGAGCACAAGGCCCTGCTGGCAAATGTGCACCAACAAACAGCAGGACACCACTGACTGACATCCTGAGAGACAACTTACACTCCCTGCAACGCAAGCACGTTCCATGGTGGGATAACTGACTGGCTGGGTGGGTGGGAAGGAGGTCCGGCTGCCAACCAAACACAACCAATGCAGACCATGTTCACACCCCAGAAAATACATAGAAATGCCCAAATAATGCAGGACAATGTGCCACACCAATATCAACCCCTGACTGTGACGACTCAGGACAATGCAATGTACAGGCCCGCACCCAGAGGCACAGTCACAACTGTAATGTGTGTCAACCATTGATGCCTGCAGAAACATGACATACATTGTTTGTGTCTCCCAAAAACAGGTGATGATGGGGACACAGCAGCAGACGCTGAGGAGTCCCAGTCCTAGGCTCAAGAGGATGCCGAGCTCACTGGCGTCGTACAGCCTCTGTCCTCCTCGGACGATGAAGAACAACCTGGCACATCCGGTGCAAGTCAACATGCAGCACCAGCAGGACCACCAGCTGCAGCACCAGCAGGACCACCAGCTGCACCCCCTGCACCCACCCCTACAATGACTGTCACCACGAATACCATCCCTGCCGACATGGACAGAATAAATAGCAACACCAGCACAGTGACCCTGGACCAACCTGGGGCCATGGACACCACCACCACCACCAACCCCCAAGGTGGACCAGGGTTATCTGTGCGTGCCACTGCACACACTGCACATGTCAGCAGGGGTGGTGGGAGGGGTGGGAGACAGAGGTCGCTGCTTGCAGACGTTGCTGGTGTGCATGATGACCCACAACTGGTACGCATAGCTGATGCGTACCAGTCCAGCACCGGAGAGCTCAGCCAGGTAGTGGGGCTCCTCAGAGACATTAAACAGCAGCAGGCTGCCCATCATGCCCGCTTGGACTCCCACATGTCCCACGTGGAGTCACACATGTCCCGTGTGGACTCACACATGTCCCGCGTGGAGTCCAAGTGGGATGCACTGCATGAGATGACGGCGGTGCACAGGGACATTTTACAATGCCTCCGCCAGATGAACAGCAACCAGTCCACACCTCCCTGTGTGCCAACAACATCTGGTGCCGAACAAACTGCAACTGCCACAGGGAGGGAGGAGGACTCTGGCGGAGAGTCCCCTGCACCGCAGCAGCCTGCACTTGAGGGCCCCCCCCAAGAAGAGGGGTCTTCCGAGGAGGGAAAAGTGAGAGGCCGATGGCCAAGCGCAACTCCCAGGAAGCCTGAACCTGTTCTGGATGTTCGCCTTTGTGCACAGACTGTTCACCCTGTTGACGGCAACACTACTCCCACACATTGCATGGGGAGTACAAGTTGGACCAATGTGTCAGACAACTGTGGCCCTGATACTGGGGATCCTGTCTACCCGGACTTTCAATTCACCTAGGAACTTGGGATTGCAAGATTCATGTACAGCACAACCCATCCTATGCACTATTAACACAAATGTATCACAATAAACACACTAATACACCATACTTGCCTCTGTCGTGATTCCAACGTGGGTGCTGTTATGGGGATGATGAACTGCAAAATTACACTGTGTATGCGAACTGCAACAGCAAGGACAACACAGGCATGTGAGTACAGGAAACGTGACACACATGAGGGAGACACACCACCAGGGCTACACGACACATACACAACTAGGCCATCTGACTCATTGCCTACACTGATGTTGCCAGGGAAGACGGTGCAATGCACAGACACCACACCCATTCCCAGTTGTAGTCAAGTAGCCCACAGGTGCAGTAAGCAAATGGCAGTCAAATGTGTGACCACAGACAACGCACATCACAAAGTGAAGCACAGGTTTATTACACAGTTGCAACATGCCGTAACCACTATAGATGCAAGGTAACCCCACCTGGCAGCGGGCACACAGTCAACAACTGTAGACGGAAGGAAGTCCATGGGTGTGGCGCACATCACCTGTAGGGACACAACAGCTACCAGCCTGGATGTGCAATCACGTCGTCGGTGGACACAGTTGACCAAACGAATCTGAAAGTACCCTGTGAAGGACAGAAATGGCACACAGTCAAAAGCAATGGAGTACAGGACAGAACAGCAAAACACATGCACAATACATGTTACAAGATACCCACCCAGAACCAAGTTAGCATGTCAACACTGTTGGGGAGTACAGTCCACCTGTCACCACACATCGCAACACACATCCAGTCAAGTGGCCCATGGACACACTCCAACAGCACCAGAGCACCACCCACACATCATGCCAACTCACATCATTGACATGACACCTCAGGATACTCACATTCAGCTAAAGAAGTTGGTGATGAGCAGTGTGCGGACATCACCATCACCATCATCATCATCGTCGTCACTGGCATCGTGGTCCAGGCCAGGATCCTCCACAGGTGGCGGATGTTGGTCATTGTCATCCTGGATGAGAGGCAACTCCTTCCGCACTGCCAGGTTGTGGAGCATGCAGCAGACGATGATAATCTTGCACACTTTCGCAGGGGCATATGGGAGGGACCCTCCGGTCTTGTCCAGGCAGCGGAAGCGGCTCTTCAGGAGACCAAAGGTCCGCTCAATCACTCTCCTGGTCCGACCATGTGCCTCATTGTAGCGCATCTGGGCAGGTGTCACAGGGTTCCTGAGGGGTGTCAGCAACCACGGCATGTTGGGGTATCCCGAGTCACCTACGGACAGACAAGTGCACATTAGCTGACTTGGAAAAGTGGGCGGAATACTACAGATCAGATCACACACAATGGCACAAAGTCAGTACACACCGACAAGCCAGGCACGCTGGTTCTGCATCTGTGCCATCATCCTGGGGATGCGACTACTCCTCATCACAAAGGCATCGTGTGCTGAACCAGGGAAACGGGCACACACGTGTGTGATGGTCATGTCTGCAAGACACACCACCAGTGCATTGACCGAGTGGTAGTGCTTGCGGTTCCTGTAGGCCTGCTCCTGGGCCTGTGGTGGTACCAAAGCCACATGTGTCCCATCAATGGAGCCAATGACATGCGGCATCCTCCCCAGGGCATAAAAGTCACTCTTCACGTCAGTGAGTCGTCGCAGTCTAGGGAAATAGATGTACCGGTTCAGGAAGAGCAACATTGCCGCCAAAACATCGCGGAGCACACGGCTGAACATGGTCTGTGACATCCCACCAGCAGTCGCCACAGTATGTTGGAAGGTACCAGTGGCAAAGAAGTGTAGGGCTGCCATCACCTTCACCTTGGGGGTCAGCGCTGCAGGATACGGCCGGCCAGGCTGCAAATGTGGGGACAACTGCACTGCCAAATCCTCAATCAGCTGCCTGGTGAAGCGGTACCGTCGGATGCTGTCCCGTTCCACCATCGTTGCCAGGTCTGGGAATGGCCGATGGACAGCAGGAGCCCTGCAGTGCAGAGGAGAAGTAAGCAAGATTGTCAGTCACCCCACATATGCGGCATTGAACACACTCAAGATCCCAACATACATCATTATGAGGCACAACTACATGAAGTGTGCAGTACCGGAAGGACATGTATGGTACATACATGGCCAACATCTGTCAACACGGTCCAACAGGTGGCATCAATTAGTCCCAGGTTGGCCCATTGGATATCATGAGGCCGTGTCACAGTTCCCATCTCCTGCTGCCGTGTCACAATAACCCCCACAGGGACATGTGAGGACAGATGTGCCCCAGGCACCACAGCTCAACGACAGGTACATTCCCAGGGACCCTGTAATGCCACATGGACACTGGCATTACATGGAGTATCATGTATACACCACAGCAAAACAACCATGACCCCCACAGGTAGTGGCCCCACTTGCCACGGCAGGACAGACATGGACGTCTGTGACACACACGCACAACATCAGAGTCCATGCACACACAACGTGGATGTGGAGACTGTCTCCCATTGTGCACATGAAATCAGAGACATTGTAAACACCACATGCACAAAGACTGTGGAGGACCATCACTATTGTGCCACTGGGACACCCTGGCTCAAACATACCGTCCCACATGTGACTCACGGGGTATGTGACATGACATACACATACACCACTGTGAAATGTGACCATGGCACATGCGCAGATATGAACAGTTGCACATCACAGTGGTCACGTACACGTAACACCCAGGATCCTGTCCCCATGAACACGTGCACAGCCTGGGGGTGGCTGCCCACAGGTGACACCCACAGGACAACATGTACACCAACATACACACAATAGGAAATGCAGCCTTACATGCCTTATGATAAAGTTTGGACAGGCTGTCGTGATGTAGGTGTGCCCCTCACTCCCTGGGAGCTATCTGTGGCTGGCATATGTCCATCTGAGACAGGCATGCTGACATATGCCAGTCACATGTACAGTGATGCGTTGAACAGCAATGGACCGATCGGTGCCTCCGGCCGGCCCATTGCTTTCAATGTGTGCGGGTACGCGTTGTACCCCTGTGCGCGTTGAACAGCAATGGACCGATCGGTGCCTCCGGCCGGCCCATTGCTTTCAATGTGCGCGGTACGCGTTGTACCCCTGTGCGCGTTGAACTGCAATGGACCGATCGGTGCCTCCGGCCGGCCCATTGCTTTCAATGTGTGCGGGTACGCGTTGTACCCCTGTGCGCGTTGAACTGCAATGGACCGATCGGTGCCTCCGGCCGGCCCATTGCTTTCAATGTGTGCGGGTACGCGTTGTACCCCTGTGCGCGTTGTACCGCAATGGACCGATCGGTGCGCACCCATTGACAATGGGCTTGCCTGGAAACGGACGCGTTTTCGAATTTCGAACGAGTCGGTTGCTGGAAAATCAGTTGGTCACCCACAACAATGTTGCAAAATCATGTATGTCATGAAGTTGAAGATTTGAAGGATGCTGTGGGCGTGTTTTGGTGCTGCTATTCCATGGATTGGCCAGATTCAGAAGATGCAAACGACTTGGACCTATCACTTTGGACACAAGGGACAGTATCTGCCTCTCCAGCACATATATATTGCTGGCTGTTCCCCTGAGAGCCCACTTGCCTGCACTACATGCTCCAGGACGACATCTGCCACTGCACTGCTGCTGTCTCTGCCCCTCTGGACCCTGCAATGGCACGTACTGTGGAGAGAGCCCCAGCCTTCAGCCTTGAAGAGAACCAGGCCCTGCTGGACAGCCTACTTCCACAGTACAGCAAGCTGTATGGGACACCAGGGGAGCAGGTGAGTGTTCTGTGCACTGCCTTTCTGAATGTGCATTTTGTGTGACTAGCAAGGCTGAGAGTCTGCATGCCACTGGCTAGCAGGCTCACTGAGTAGTTGTCACCCCCCATAGTGTGTAGTGACTTGCACTGGACAGGTATGGTGCAGTGACAGTGCATTTGAACATGGTTTTACTTCCCATGCAATGATACCATGTAGTGACGTCTGGCAAACTGTCCATGGGCAGCTTTGCACTGCCTGTGTACATCATGTGCCCCTGTGATTGAGACATGTATATACAACTGTGTCATGCACGGATATGTTGCATGTGTGGTAATGGCCTTTTCACTTTGTCATCCTGACAGGTTAATGCCCATCGGAAGCAGGAAATCTGGAAGGACATCGTCCGGGCTGTCCGGTCCGTGGGGGTCTACAAGCACCGGATCCGCAACTGCCAGAAGAGGTGGCAGGACCTTCGGGGCTGGACCCGGAGGATTGCACGGGTCCAGCTGAAGCTGTCGCCTCCTCGCAGGAGGGGCGGAACACGGACCCTGACCCCCACATGCTCCAGATCCTGGCGGTGGTGTTTCCAGACCTGGATGGGCAGCTGAAGGCCAGACAGCAGCAAGGAGGGGTGAGTCAAAGACTGCACTGTGAACTCTGTATTACATGCTTTGTGCCCTCCTCTGGCCTGGTTCAACTGCCACAGTGCAGCAGTCATGTTGTCCAGGAGCCATGTCCATCTATTGTGCACTGCCCACTGCTCATCTGATACCCAGGTGTGGCCCTTACAGTCAGGGAATTGTGTCACTTGGGACTGTGTCCTTGCAGTTTGCTTCACTAAAGGTGGGGGACAGCATCTGTTTCCCTAACTCTGTTGTGGGCATCATGGGTGGGTCCATTGTTCACACAACGCCTGGGTTTGGACATGTGATCTGCGTGTTGCTTTGATATGCGGTCCACTTGCTGAGCTGAGCCACCACATGTGCCTGGGGTATGTGGCACACGCCCATGCAGCGGGTGGGAACAATGTTTGTGCCCCAGGAGTGTGCAGATTACGTGTGTCACACATACATAGCCAGCTATCCACTGTCCAGGGCACATCCCTCATTCATGTGGAGCAGGACAGTCATGCCTACTGCAGGCCATGCAATGCACTCTGTACTCCCACTCCCATGTATCAGCTGACACATTGTGCACAGTGATTTGACCCCACCGGTGTCTGCCTCTGTGTCAGTGTGCTGTGGATTAGTTGCCAGGACTGCTGGGGTGTTTCTTGGTAGGGGCTCAGCATGCCCCTGGAGATGTGACCATAGGAGACGATACTTGTGTGTCACATAGGTGTTTGATCAGCTGCCCGGGCAGACTGGGGTATGCGAATGTGATGTTCAGGCAGCTGTTCCCCATTCACAGCAAATTGTGAGGGGCTCAGGTTCAGAGGGTAGTGTCACAGGTCTCCCATATGTCCAATAGGTGTGACCTGGACAGATGAGGGTTGAGATGATGTGTTGTGTGGGGGATGTACATGTGCACTTGTGCAGCTCCAGGACTTGCATTCCCCATGACCTACTATTGTGACACAGTGCATAGTGTTGTTGTCTGGCTGCCAAGTCATACATCACTGAGACAGTGATGTATGACTTAGCAGTCATGCCTCTGCCATGGCATGTGTCAACTTATTTGTGGTCATGCAGGGGAGTGACATGTGCTACATGCACACCATAGTGGCGCTGGCTATCAGGACATGGGTGCATCATGGTGTCTGTCGCTGGTATGCATACATGCATTTCCTATTTGACTCTGGGCATCCCTTTCATCCGGAAACCTGTACTCACTCAGTGGCAAGAGCTGTGATGTGTCCACACCGTGTCCTCTGCACTGTCCAACTACTGTGTACTTGGTGCATGTGTCCACACTGGGGTGTTGCAATCCAACAGACACCAGACAGATGGGTGCAAGGCCATGTGGGATGTGAGTGCCATGCTTGGCATCAGACTGACAATTGGCTTCTCCTGTTCAGTTCGGGCACTTTTAGCAATGTACAACTAATGATGCCAGGGCTTGCTCTGTGATGTGCTGTGCTCACAGTGGTGTGTGCGTTTGGTGCAGGTGACTGATGTCTGTCTGTTTCCCCATTGTTTGCAGATACATCCACGGCCACGGAAGGGGACAGCTCCACGGACCAGGAGGAGCCAGAGAGCCAGACTGGGTGGTCGGAGGGACCCAGTGGCACGGAGGGCGAGGGGAGCCACACCGAGGAATCCTCAGCACCATCCACCTCAGCTGAGGACCAGAGCAACTCGGAGGATGACTCCCTTGTGGAGGCGGGTGTCAGCAGCCACCACACCCCAGCTAGTGTTGCTGTCCCCGCCACCACCAGCACCACCACCGCCCTCCCATCGGCTCCCATTCCCAAGGTCCGTGGAGGCTCCCATGTTCGGGAGCGTGTCTCCTTTGGCCCAGGCACCGTACCCCCTGCCCCTGTGTCCCCTGCTGCCCTGAGTGAGGAGTCTGTGTACCTCCTTCGCCAGCTCCATGTAGGGCAGACAGCCATGCTGAGTGTCCTCCATGCGCACACCGCACTGTTGACTCAGCTGGTGTCATTCATGGAGGGTATCTCATCGGGCATGTCTGACCTACAGAGGGGCAACAGGTCCATGGACTCCTCCCTGACGGCAGCAGTGTCCCTCCTCAGACAGTCCCTCACCCCTCCTGCCTCTGCTCCATCCACACTCCCCAGCACCTTGCCCGTCCCAAGCACACACACACCGGCACAGGCACACACCAGCACACACACATCCAGCACACAGACACACACGCCACAAACTAAACGCACACGCACGCACAGTAAGGGGACTGAAACCAGACTCACAGGGGATGGGGCCCTGGTACACACACACGCATCCACGGGCACTGCACAGTCCTCAGTTGCCTCTCCCTCCAAAGCACCCTCCCTTGCCTCACCTGCAACCCCAAAGACCCAGCGCCTCTTCCTCAGTGACCTCGGCCTCTTCCCCTCCGATCCAGCTGCCCCAGCATCCAGGGGGAAGAGGAAGCCCCCCACACGGAGCAGAGTGCCCCTCGCCCCCGGACACCCTCCCCCAGGCGCAGACAGACTGAGGCCCCCACCCGCAAGTCCCCTGGGTGTGGTAAGAGCAAGACCCCGCCGCCGCCCTGCAGCTCAAGCACCAAGTCGCCTTCCTCCTTCCCTCAGGCCCCCACTCCACAGGTGCCCCCGCCACACCCTGCCCCAGGTTCCCCCACCCACAGATATACCATCCCCAAGAGGCTCCGGCCTTCTCCCCCTGCCACTTGCTCTCCCGGCACCACACCCCCCGCTGCGCTTGTCTGTGCCACTGATGTGGTGAGGGTGTCCTCCCCTCTGTCCAGCCCACCTTGCCTGTTCCCCATTCTCCTCCCCTGGTGGTAGGCACTGCAGTGGAGTCCACTACCACCCTGTCTGACTTGGGCACTGCAGTGGCGGACCTGTCCACTCCATCTGCAGGGTCCACTGCAGTCGTGCCGGCACCCACAACATCTGAGCCATGCACCCCAGTTGTGCCGGCACACACCATGTCAGACACCTCCACTGCAGTTGTCAGTGGCTCTCCAGCACCCACCACCCCTTCCCTGCTTCCTCCTGGTGAGCCCTGATCCTGTCCTTGCGGTGCCTGGCCTACCCCCGGTTGCCCCTCCTAGTGGATTGTCCCTGGTTTTGTGCAGGCATGTGTAGGGTGGCATCTGCCACTGTCACCCACTTGTGACTTTGTTGATGGACTGGCCATTGGCCTTTGTTTATGTTCTACCGGACTTCTACTTTTAATGCCACATATGCTGAATAAAGCAACTTTCTGTTCTCTAGTGCTTTTGCTTCTGATGTACATGATGTTGATGATGCTAACAATGCCCTTGCTGCAGTGATGGTGATATTTGGTCTCATGATAATGAAGTGTTACTGTGCAGGAACCCATGTGGTCCAGGGGTTATGTGTCCTATCCTGTGGTGTATCCATGTCATCCATAGCAGCATCTGAGGGGTCATGTGTTCAGTATTTGGCAATGAGATTTCCTACTTAGATTGGCAACTTCACATCTGTGGCTTCCACCCCTGCACATCTGTTGTGCCTGCCATTGTTCTATTCGTCTACTTCCCTGACCGTGTGGCCATCTCCAGTGAACATGCAGGTTTGGGCATCAATGGGGAAGGACTCATCTGTGTTGTCAGTGCAACATTGCTATACAAGTGTGTTGGATCTGTGCTGATGATTCCGTTGGCACTTCCATGACCAGGCTGATGGGACGGGAGCCCTCATTTGTTGCTAATTGTTGATTGTGTGTCCCATTGCTGCCATGGTATGGTATCTGTTCGCCTCACATCTGCAGTCTCCACGGGGTATCTGCATGTGTGTGCCCATTGGTGCAAATATGTGGGTCTGCATTCGGATGGTCACTTCTGTCATTGTGTCATTGATGATTGTTGACGGTGTCAGCCCCCATGGGTGTTGTTTGTCTGCACATGGCCAAAGTTATGTCTTATTTGCACTGCAGGATTTGGCTCCCCCAATTTATGTTGCAATGGGACACATACACTACTTTGCCACTGATGTGTTTGTTGTTCTGTGACCAGGAATCATCCATGCAGTTTGGCAGTTGCACCTCTTACTTTGTCAACACTTGCCTTTTGGTCACTGTGATGATGGGGGTTTGGACCCCATTGCCACAATGTTCAAAATGTGCTGCAGCTATGGGCCCCACACTTGCCTTTTGGTCACTGTGATGATGGGGGTTTGGACCCCATTGCCACAATGGTCATGGCCTGCTTAGTGTTGTGTGTGCCACACACATATTTGTGTGGCACATGTGCTAGGGGGTCACATTGTATGTTAGAAGTCATGTTCGGTGTTGTAGGCATTTGACACAGTCTACACACGCTTGTCATGGTGTTGGGGGGATGTCTTCTTCTTGCATTCCCTAGGTTGTGGTGTGCTGGTTGTGTCATGCATTGTCCATCCTATGGGTGGGGGTGGTAGTGGTGGTAGGCATCCTGCCCCCTGGGTGAGGGTGGTAGTAGTGGTGGGCATCCTGCCCCCCTGGGTGAGGGTGGTATTAGTGGTAAGCATCCTGCCCCCTGGCTAAGGGTGGTAGTAGTGGTAGGCATCCTGCCCCCTGGGTGAGGGTGGTAGTAGTGGTGGGCATCCTGCCCCCTGGGTGAGGGTGGTAGTAGTGGTGGGCATCCTGCCCCCCTGGGTGAGGGTGGTAGTAGTGGTAAGCATCCTGCCCCCTGGCTAAGGGTGGTAGTAGTGGTAGGCATCCTGCCCCCTGGGTGAGGGTGGTAGTAGTGGTGGGCATCCTGCCCCCTGGGTGAGGGTGGTAGTAGTGGTAGGCATCCTGCCCCCCTGGGTGAGGGTGGTACTAGTGGTAGGCATCCTGCCCCCATGGGTGAGGGTGGTAGTAGTGGTGGGCATCCTGCCCCCCTGGCTGAGGGTGGTAGTGGTGGTAAGCATCCTGCCCCCTGGCTAAGGGTGGTAGTAGTGGTAGGCATCCTGCCCCCCTGGGTGAGGGTGGTAGTAGTGGTGGGCATCCTGCCCCCTGGGTGAGGGTGGTAGTAGTGGTGGGCATCCTGCCCCCCTGGGTGAGGGTGGTAGTAGTGGTAAGCATCCTGCCCCCTGGCTAAGGGTGGTAGTAGTGGTAGGCATCCTGCCCCCCTGGGTGAGGGTGGTAGTAGTGGTGGGCATCCTGCCCCCTGGGTGAGGGTGGTAGTAGTGGTAGGCATCCTGCCCCCCTGGCTAAGGGTGGTAGTAGTGGTAGGCATCCTGCCCCCCTGGGTGAGGGTGGTAGTAGTGGTGGGCATCCTGCCCCCCTGGGTGAGGGTGGTAGTAGTGGTAGGCATCCTGCCCCCCTGGGTGAGGTTGGTACTAGTGGTAGGCATCCTGCCCCCTGGGTGAGGGTGGTAGTAGTGGTGGGCATCCTGCCCCCCTGGGTGAGGGTGGTAGTAGTGGTGGGCATCCTGCCCCCTGGGTGAGGGTGGTAGTAGTGGTAAGCATCCTGCCCCCTGGCTAAGGGTGGTAGTAGTGGTAGGCATCCTGCCCCCTGGGTGAGGGTGGTAGTAGTGGTGGGCATCCTGCCCCCCTGGGTGAGGGTGGTAGTAGTGGTGGGCATCCTGCCCCCCTGGGTGAGGGTGGTAGTAGTGGTAAGCATCCTGCCCCCTGGCTAAGGGTGGTAGTAGTGGTAGGCATCCTGCCCCCCTGGGTGAGGGTGGTAGTAGTGGTAAGCATCCTGCCCCCTGGCTAAGGGTGGTAGTAGTGGTAGGCATCCTGCCCCCCTGGCTAAGGGTGGTAGTAGTGGTAGGCATCCTGCCCCCCTGGGTGAGGGTGGTACTAGTGGTAGGCATCCTGCCCCCTGGCTAAGGGTGGTAGTAGTGGTAAGCATCCTGCCCCCTGGCTAAGGGTGGTAGTAGTGGTAGGCATCCTGCCCCCTGGGTGAGGGTGGTAGTAGTGGTGGGCATCCTGCCCCCTGGGTGAGGGTGGTAGTAGTGGTGGGCATCCTGCCCCCCTGGGTGAGGGTGGTAGTAGTGGTAAGCATCCTGCCCCCTGGCTAAGGGTGGTAGTAGTGGTAGGCATCCTGCCACCCCTGGGTGAGGGTGGTAGTAGTGGTAAGCATCCTGCCCCCTGGCTAAGGGTGGTAGTAGTGGTAGGCATCCTGCCCCCCTGGGTGAGGGTGGTAGTGGTGGTAGGCATCATGCCACCCCTGGGTAGGGGTGGTGGTGCGCATTCAGGCCCCTGTGTGCATATGTGGCATTGGTGATGGGCATCCCGCCCCTATGGTGCTGCTGTTGCTGGTGTAAGTATATTCTGCATCCCTGTGTGTGTGTGTGATGTGTCGTGTACGTGTTGTATGTGTTTTGTGGTTGGTGTCTGGCTTACCTTCTGCGCCGTACGCGTCCGTGCCTGTTCCGGTAGTAAATGTAGAATATTGGTATGATCGGGACGAAGGGATTCATGGTTGGTTCGTGTCGTTCGTCCTTCTCGTTGCTTCGCGTTGTCCTCGTCGCTTCGCCTCGTCCTCGTCGCTCGCCTCGTCCTCGTCGCCTCGCGTCGTCCTCGTCGCTGCCGTGTTCGTCTCGGAGCCGTGGATCGTGTTGTGGCGCGAATCGGAGCTTATGTGCGCCTCTCCCGGATGCTTTGACGAGCCGTGCGTAGCGACGGGTTCAGCGCGTACGGAAAGCGCATCGTACTTGTCCGGCCGGACGGGGCTGCATTTTTCCTTCCGTGCGACTGGATTCGGCGTTTCCGGATTCGCCTCGGTCGGAGAACAGGACCTGGTTTGGGTGAGTACGGCTCGGCCGGATTCTTTGCTGTTGTGCGCATCGTACTTGCTCGTTCGGTGTGCTGTACGGATCGGTCGGGAAACAGGCTTTCGCATGGCTTTTTTCCCGACCGAATGGTATTGGGTGCGCCTCCGACCGAGATCGGAATCGGCCCCCGAATCGTGAACGTGAAGTGCCTTCGCTCGAACGTCGCTCTCCGTGTAATGCCGAGTACGGTACTTGTACCGTACTCGCATTACACGGAGAGCGACGTTCGAGCGAAGGCACTTCACGTTCACGATTCGGTGTTATTGGGACATATTTTAATCCTGGGACTCGAGACCCATTACAGAGAGACGTCGCGAGATACAGAACCCCCTGTGGGATGGAAATATCACCACAGATTTTAGTTATCGACTGAAAGGACAGAGCCTTGAAAAAGTCGTGGGATATTGACCCCTTTTGCGATGAAACACGTGTCCGCTGTTTCTGTCTGAAGACTTAAAGAAATAAAACAAGAGAATCCATATATGTTTTAAAGAATTTATGCTTACTCTGTGCATGCACTGTAATTTATGAGGCACCTTTTGACGTGTGCTGGGGACGATTTCATGTGTAGAGTTTGTCTTTGTCAAACCTTTCCCTCAAATACCCCTTCCCAGCCATTCATCAAACCATAACCCTCTTCCCCTGGGCTGTGTGATTTGTATTGAGGTGTGACTAAATTAAATTTATACCAATAATTGATCACACACTTGCTGGGGCGGATGTGGTGAAAGCAACACTAACTCATGGCAGGGCGAGGATCTTCTTCTTCTGCTTTAAGTATATATATATATATATTCACTGAAAAAACCATAGGTTTTAGGGACAGTTATAGTTAGTTGGACATTGCACTCGTACAAAACCCGTGAAATTCCCCCGTTATAGTTAGTTCAGCTAATTATAACTTGCGCCCCCGCAATGCACTGCTGATGACGTCACATATTACATCACTCATGACATGGTCAGTGACATCACTGATGACATCACTGATGACATCTCAAATGACATCACTGATGACATCATGCAGTGACTGTGTGTTTCTATAAAGTTTAAATATGTTTAATATATATGCCAAGGTGTATTGAATAATGAGTGGGTGTATAAGTGTCTGGATGGATGATTTAGTAGGTGCGTGACTGACTCTATAAGTGAGTGATTAAACGTATCTTACTAAATGCATGGGTTAGTGACTAAACTGTGTGAATGTCTTTATCCGTCTGTCTGTTGGTGTGTAAGTGGCTGCATGGGTTTGTAAATAGCTACATGAGTGTCTATATGAGTTATTGATTGGATGTCTGAGTATCTGTATGGGTGCCTGAGTGTTTGTGTGGGAGGGGTGTGTGCAACTCTGTGCATAGATGTGTGAGTGGGTGATTCACTGGGTGGATGGTTTCAAGAGTGCATCTGTGATGGACTGTATGGGTGGGTGAGTATGTGTATGGGTGTGTTAGTGAGTGAATGTATATCTCAGTGGAACATGTGTGAGTAACTACATATGTGAAAGGCAGTATATATGTGTGTTGGAGTATATAAATAGCTATAAGCAAGAGTGAGTGATTGTAATAGTGGCTGTATGGATGAGTGTGTGCTTGTATCAGTGATTGTATAAGAGCGTAACAATGTGCTACTATTTGTATGAGTAAGTGAGCTGGTGTGTGTATAACTGTATAGGTGAGTAAATGGCAGTGTGTTTAATTATTTGCATGACTGACTAGGTGTCTGAGTATCTCTATGGATGAGTGGCGTTGTTTGAGTGTCTATATAGGAGTAAGAGTGCATATGATAGTCCTGTACTGAGTGACCGTAAGTATGAGTGACTGTACGGGTGAGTGAGTGGATGTGTGTGTGTAGACCTAAGAATCAGTGAGTGGGTATGTAGTTATTGGTGTTGGAGTGTCTATGGTTTTGCGAATGGCAGTCTGTAATTTAGAGTGGGTGTATCAAAGGTTATATTAGGGTGTGAGGAGGTGCATCAGATTATCACGTGGATGATGTCATCAGTGATGTCATTTGAGATGTCATCAGTGATGTCATCAGTGATGTCACTGACCATGTCATGAGTGATGTAATATGTGACGTCATCAGCAGTGCATTGTGAGGCGCGAGTTATAGTTAGCTGAACTAACTATAACGGGGAATTTCACGGGTTTTGTACGAGTGCAATGTCCAAATAACTAAAACTGTCCCTAAAACCTATGGTTTTTTCAGTGAATTTCAAAGGTTTTTTAAATGCTAATTTCTAACTATAACTTATCTGAAACCTATGGTTTTTTCAGTGAATTTCAAAGGTTTTTTAAATGCTAATTCCTAACTATAACATGTCTGAAACCTATGGCTTTTTTCTGTGAATTTCCAAGGTTTTGTAAATGACAATTTTTAAATGTATTAATTGTTATCTTTATTTTTTTGATACTGATTTACTACATTTTTTTAAACTATTTATTTTTTAAATTACATTGTAATTACATTATACATTACATTACAAAATATACTTTCTCAGAATGAATTACTTTAGTTTAAATTCTTTGCAAATAGGCAATAGACTTTTAAGTACAGTAGTTACAGTTGTTGCAATGGGCAACACAATTTCAAACACAATGCAACATTGAGCTCAATGTGAATTTCTTGTTAAATGCAATTAGTTACTTTATGGATTACTTTTCTAACCACAGGACTGGATCCTAGATTCAGTCCTGGGACATCTCCTGTAAACAGTTGAGTAAAAGCGTTTTGGTTACAGTAGTGATTTTTAAGGAATATTATTGTATTTTAAAAGTTGACACTTAGAAACTTTTTCACATAGAATCACCAATGTTATCCTATGGGAGGAAATTCACTTAGCAGGTAAGTAGTGTTATCGTTACTTTTTCTTACTCAGTGGTGGATCCTGGATCCAGCACTGGTGCATCTCCTGTAAACAGTTGAAAGAATGCGTTTAAGTCATACAGGCGATTTTTAAGGAATATTTGTAGTTTGTGAAAATCGACACTTTGAAACTTTTCTGCTGAAAACCAGACAATGGATTCCTATGGAAGGAAATACAAGTTACTGGTAAGTACAGTTAGAATTACTTTTCAGGGTCACTGCTGGGCTAAAAGATGCAGCACTGGGTTCTCTCCTGATAACAGGTGAGTAAATCGGAATTCGTAGTTCGGCTGATTTTAGAGGAATATTATAAAGTTCCAAAACTCCACACACAGAAGAATTTCCAAGTGAAACCAGTCAATGTTAGCCTGTGGAAGGAAATTCAAGTTACTGGTAAGTACGGTTAAAATTACTTTTCAGGATCAGTACTGGGCTGAAAGATGCAGCACTGAGGTCTCTCCTGATAACAGGTGAGTAAATTGGAATTCGTAGTTCGGCAGATTTGAGAGGAATATTATAAAGTTCCAAAACTCCACACTTAGAAGAATTTCTAAGTGAAACCAGTCAATGTTAGCCTATGGAAGGAAATTCAAGTTACTGGTAAGTACGGTTAAAATTACTTTTCAGGATCAGTACTGGGCTCAAAGATGCAGCACTGAGGTCTCTCCTGATAACAGGTGAGTAAATCAGAATTCGTAGTTCGGCTGATTTTAGAGGAATATTTGCACAATGGTGAAGGAAGGGGGAGGGGCCTGAGGTGACATGTCTGCAAACACGCCCTGTGGCGCGTTTTAAGTTGGAGAATTAATTCCTCCTCAATCCAGAGGGTCCCTGGGGTCCAACTAGCCCACCCTGTACCTCCAGTATGCGCCAGGGAGCTGCGTTGCAGAGAGGTGTTCAGAGGCCAAGCCCCTTTTACACCTCTCTGCAACGCAGCTCTGTGGCGCTTTCTGGACGTACCTGATGGGCTAGTTGTCCCCAGGGACCTCAGGATTGAAGGGATTTAATTCCCCATCTTAAAACGCGCCACGGGGCCTGTTTGCACACATGTCACCTGAAGCCCCGCCCCCTCCCTTCACCACTGTGCAAACGCGCCCCGTGGCGCGTTTTAAGTTGGGGGATTAAGTCCCCTTGAATCCTGAGGGTGCCTCTAAATATCGAAACTTTTATTTTGGATTTTCTCAGCAACTACTGAACGGATTTACACCATTTTTAAAAAGGGTGCTTTCTGAACCAAGCACTACCTTTTTGCCAAATTTGGTGTAATTCCGTTCAGCAGTTTTTGCTGTAGCCTTGCATAAAGTTTCCTATGGGAAATCGATTTTTTCACTCTTATTTTTTGAATTTCTCTGCAACTACTGTATGGATTTACACCATTTAAAAAAAAGGTCGCTTTCTGAACCAAGCGCTACCTTTTTGCAAAATTTGGTGTAATTCCGTTCAGCAGTTCGGGCTGTAGCCGTGGCTAAAATTTCCTATGGGAATTAACATGGAGAAAACGGAGAAACGCGTTTTGGGACCCCCTTTTTCTCGGCCCCGCTTGACGAATCAACCCGAGACTTTCAGGGTAGGAGCGGAGCGCCCCAACAAGTTGGAAGCTTTCGCGAAGATTCGTCAACCGGCGCAAGAGTTATTTCAAATAGAATGTTGCGGATTTCCTATGGATAAAGGTCCTAACTATAACTATCTACTGGCGACCGCCAGTAGATATATATATATATATATATATATATATATATATATATATATGTCGGCCACACTGGCAACAGATTAGATTGCCCAGTGCCCACCCATGCATTGCAGTAGTATTCGCTATTCTCTTTTTTTCCCAGAGGAACATACTTATTAACCCATTATTAATTAATTGCCAGCATCGATTTATCATCCTTCCAGCACTAAAGGTTACGCTTGTCCACTTCAAGGTCGAGTCAACTACTTCAGTTTATTGTAAGTTGTACTAGGCTATCCCTGCCACCATTATGTTTTAGTTTACTTTAGCATTGCTTATCAATATCATTCATCATCACTTTCTTCTTGTTTGGCAGTCTTCTTCTTGTGTACTTACTACTTCTTGTACTTCTACTACTCGTTCCCTAGTCTCCCTCAGGTTTCTGACTGTCTCATTTTCTTTTTTTGCAACTGCAACTGTCTACTACTGCTACCGCCACCCACCATGGCACCTTAGGAAACCAAACCATCACCATGCAGCCATTGCTTCGCCTAAACATCAATCACATGTAAGAGAAGAAGTGTGGGTGAGTCAATAATGTATATACTATGGAAATTAATTAATTCACACACCCACATCCTTCCGAGTACATTACATACTACAAAGGGGTTTTAGTTGCAGAATGCATAGACTAGGAGGAGAGACTGACAGTAGTAGGACAAGTGAGGGTACTGTACTGCATCTATCTGTCGGTGTGTTACACTATTGGCAGATTTCAAAAACTGGCTGCTGCCCTGCAGCATTAGGAGGAAACAAACAAGGTGACGTAAAAGAGTAACCCCCCCAGAAAAGATTTGCATCATATGTATTGGAAAAGTATACATTTATTACCCTAACAAATATAAACTAGAACAAAAACCCACAACACCTCACCCACCCCTCTCCCTAACCCCAACCAATGTCCAGTAATAAATAAATGTCCGTCAAAGTTGAAGAAAAAGTAAACCTCAAGGTTCCCCAACTAGTCCCAACATCCCACCCACCCAAAAAAAGATTAAAAAAGGGGCAAGAGTCAACGACTGAGCGGTGACGTCTAGCGGTGGGGGTGCCGGCTAGTTCGCTCCCGGAGGACCTTCTCCAGCTTGGCCTCCAGGCGCGTCACCCTGAGGAGCACGCGGCGTCGAAAGTACCTGCAGGAACAACAGGGGTGGGCAGCAGTAGATGATGATGTTGATGGGCGACGGGCGGCTCCAGAACACAGCGCCGTACCACCGGAGGCACGGGGGGCTGGCTGGGCCCCGGAGTATTGGAGGAAGAAGCTGCAGCTGCAGTCTCCTCCTCCTCCACCAGGGCAACCAGCCGGTGATATTCATCTTGGATGGCCTCCAGCTTCCTTTGCCGGGCCCTGGCCACCAACTCCTGCCTAGTGGGTTGGGAAGGAGTAGCTATATCAAGAAAGGAAAAAAAAGACAATTGGGGGAGAGGAGTTGGCCTAATGGCTAGGGCGGCCGACCTCGAATCTGGGGAACTGGGTTCGAGTCTCGGCATTGATGCTGAACATCCTGTGATTCTGGGCAAATCATTTAATCTCCCCGTGCCTAACAAAAATGAATGTGTCCTGAAGAGCTACGGGGGAGAACATGGCGGCCACCAGCTGAGCTGCCGCTTGCACTCGGAGCACTTGCGTCCCGTTTCGAGCTTTTTTGAGCTCCTCTAAAAGTCCCGCCTTACCGCCCGGTATGCCGCTGGATCACCTCTTCTAAGAATCTCTTTTGGGGATCCCCCCTCTTCCCTGCTGAGCCGTGTCTGCTGGGGATGTGCGTCGGAGAGCCGGTAGCTCTCTGTTTCCCCCGCCCGTCTCGCTGGTCGGAGGCCGCCCTGGAGCTCAGGAGGGGCCGCAGAGCAGTGGCTCACGGGCTCCTCCGGGTCAGTGGAGGCAGCGCCAGCACTTGCCACCACCACCTCGATACACCAAAGGGGGACAGAGTCGAGCTGAGGTTACAGCAGGAGCTGGCTTCAGCAAACACCACTACCTTGGAGCCAGTGGAGCAGTCAGCGGAGTTGTCAGTGCAGCTACAGAGGGAGGTTCAGGTACAGGGAGCCCAGGAGGCACAGGTCAGCCCCTCACTTCAGTTGAGATCGGCCACTGATATGTCTGCTAAGGGGTGGAAACGTGGGGGGCCACCCTGGGGCCTGTTAACCCTTTAACCGCGGCACGAATTCCGCCACGGTGCGGCAGTTTAAAAGAGTGGGCGGGGCCGCGTCGGCCAACGGACGTGCGCAGCACTAGCGAGGTAGTGCTCGCGACGGCCGTTGGCCGACGGAAGCACGGAAGGGGTTAAACCAAAACTGAGCACAAAAAGTTGCAAACAGCCCCCAGAGGAGCGGGGAAGAGAGGGCTTTGGCAAGAGTCAGGGGTTTCGGCGGTCCCCCTAATGCAGAGGTAACCACCACTAGTTCTGCTTTCCAATCTTATGAGGTTAAAGGCAGAAGCATCAAGTCTGGAAGGGCCAAAAGCAATCCCCTTGATACCAAAGTTAGGATCACCCCCTCTTTGCGGTCATACTTTAGAGTACAACCAGTGGTATTGGGCATTGCGAAGCAGGGTGAGGTCCTCAGAAGGGGGTCAGCTGGGCAACCTTTTGTAAAATCAGTCCCCGATAGTATGGAGGCCGCTGGAAATCCGCTCCCCCCGGCAGCAATAACAACTACTGTCAGTGTGAGATCGTCGATGGTGGGGTCTGATAAAGTGAAAGATCCCGCAGGCCAGGGTCAGGTTTCAGCATCCGGTCAAGACGGGGGGGGGGAGATAAAGGCTCCAAGGGTCAGGAAGCTAGTGGTTCCTCAGTAGCTTCTTTGGAGGTTCTTTTCTCCACACTATCAGAGGACATAAAGAAGGGATTTTCGGTATCCGCCGCTAATCAGGGAGAAATTAGGAATTTTTGTGAGTCGTTGGAAAGGAAAGTGGACCTCCTAAATACAAGGACTGAGACCTTGGAGAACACTGTTGGAGAGCTTATCCATCTCGGGTCTGCCAAGGCTGATATTCAGGCACTTAAAAGGGAGGAAGAGGCCCTCCGTGACAGGATGGAGATGCTGGAGAATAACTCCCGTAGGAACAATCGGAGCCTCCTGAACATTCCGGAGGGGAGTGAAGGGGCTGACCTCAAGCCTTATATCATCTCACTCCTTAAAGAATCTTTGCAGCTTGCAGAATCAGAGGAGGCCCTGAGTAATGACATACAGAGAATCCATAGGGATCCGTTCTGCAGGAATCCCAACAGAACAAAGCCAAGGAAAATCCTCATCAACTTCCTTACTTATTCTTTAAAGGAAAAGATCTTTAATATGGCCCTAAAGGCGAAATCACTGAAGGCCAGGGACTTCTCCTTTGAAATCCGTTCAGACCTTGCCAGAGTTACCCTCGATAGGCAATGGGAATTAGGAAGGAAGATGGATGATTTTAAAAAACTCGTTGCCGTTGCCCAGCTGAAATTTCCAGCATCTCTGAAAGTTATATATAATAATAGAATGCATAATATAAGATCAGTTCAGGAGGCAGACGAGTTGCTTGAAATCATGGGGAAGGGGGTCCCTTAATGGGGTCCCTTAATGGCTGTATTTCTATTCCCAAAGATTAGGATTGGGCTTAGTTTTCCTTTTCTAGATTTGCCATTTCTCTGTTTTGATCAGACATGATATAATGAAGACTTAAAATATTACTTATTCACTTATTTGTTTGTCTTTTTAGGATTTCTATTCTTAGTAGGGGCTCAATTTCTTAATTGAACTATTTCAACTTACACATAAAGGGACAGGAGTGGCTTTTCCAGGAGGCAACACCTGGACTCCATCTGTCCAGACAAATGGGGGAGGGGTTCTCCAGGGGGGGTGGGTGGGGCAGGAGCGGTGACGGGGTGTGGGGTGGGGCGCACAGGGGTATAAAATATAAAATTTCCTCATTCTCCTCAGAGTTAGCTCAGACAGCCGCTGTAAGATTTCGATTGGTCTGGTGTTGGCTTCTTCCTGGTTTTGAGCGGGCTGGGGATCTTGGACTTAAATTGGCATGAAATCTATCCAGATATTGTCCTGTAACGTCAATGGCCTGATCGTGAAGTCCAGAAGGGCTAAAATTTTGCAATATCTAAAAGATTCCCCCGCGCAGGTCATTATCCTCCAGGAAACCCATCTTCTTAAGGAACAGATTAACAAAATCTTTAAAAACCAAAAATGGGTGGGCTTTTTTGTGTGCTCGAATCAGACCGCTAACATCAGGGGGTTCTTATTCTTTTTAAAAAACAAGCTAACGCCCGGATCTTACATCATTTGGTCGACCCATGTGGCAGATGGGTAATTCTGAAGGTGACCATTATGGGTTTTTTGTCTACCTTGGTTGGCTACTATGGTCCAAATCAAGACGACCCCTCTTTTCTTAAAACCATCTTTTCGCATCTCCTAGACTACCCAGACCCGGTTATTATGGCCGGGGATTTTAATATCGTTCTTAACCCCAAACTTGATAAATCCGCAAGCAGTTGAGCCATTGTTCCCTCTAAGTCACGGGTGTATCTGCAGACCATGATGGCGCAAATTGGTCTTTGCGACATCTGGAGAGAAAGATCGGGACAGCAGCTAGGGGTATCATACTGCAATAGCAAGTATTGACATAAGTCAAGAATTGACTACATTTTGATTAGACAATCTCTAAGGGGTAAGGTTAAGGACATCGGATACTTGACTTCCCATCTTTCGGACCACTCAGGAATATTACTGGATCTTGATTGGGCGCAGGCCCAGCATCCCAGAGTTTGGTCTTTCGATCGAACTTTACTTCTTGAGGAGGCATAGATGTCTTTCTTGTCCCAGGAGACCGAATATTTTTTTAAGGTAAATTTAGGTTCAGCTACAATCACCACGGTCTGGGACTCCCTAAAGGCTTTTTTAAGGTGTTTAATTACGAGTAGGGTGAGCTTTAGAAACAAAAAATACAGAGGGGAGATCGCACTTAAGGAGGCGGAAATGAAGGCAGTGGAGTTAGTTCTCAATAGTGGGGTAGTTTTGGAAAAGCAGCAAGAGGACCTGGAAAAATTTAGTAAACTAAGGGAGCAGCTGGACACCATTTTTCAAACAAGGCTTATGCATAGATGGGAGGCAAGCAAGATCGCCCATTTTGAGTATGGGGAAGGGGCAGGCAAGCTTTTGGCATGGAAAGCCAAGTCTGACAGGCTTCGTAATCAGATCAAAGAAATCGTTGTAGATGACGGGGCAACCACATTTTCTTCGGATGAAGAGATAGGTGGCGCCTTTTTTGATTTCTTTCAAGACCTCTACCAAGAAGATCGAGCCATAGACAAGGCCAAGGTCAAGGACTGGTTGGATAGGACTACACTTACGCCCCTGAGTCCTAAACAGCAGGAAGAAATAGAGCAGGACATCACGCAGGAAGAAGTGAGGAAGGCCATTGCTGCCTGTAAGAGAGGGAAGGCCGCAGGGCCCGATGGGCTCCCAGCTGAGCTCTCTAGGTCTTTGGGTGAAGTGATAATTCCGGTCTTGACACAATTATTTAATGTGATCCTATCGGACGGCCTTAAGCTCCCAGGGTCCTGGAGTGACGCCACTATTATCCTGATTTTGAAACCTGGTAAAAATCAAGCGAGTTGTGGGTCTTATAGGCCCATCTCGCTGTTGAACGCGGATTATAAAATCTTTGCCGGGATCCTGGCGGCCAGGCTGGGCCTCGTGACCGGCGATATCCTTCATCCTGATGAGAAGGGGTGCATTAAGGGAAGGTACCTTTCGGACCTTACCTACGACTTTATTAGGGCAATAGATATTGCCTCTACTTATTCACTTCCTCTTGCTGCCATGACACTCGATGCCACAAAGGCTTTCAACAGGGTCAATTGGGTATATCTGTCGGAAGCCATGGGGAAATGTAATCTGGGCAGGAAGTTCTGTCGAACCATCCAATTGATCTACCAAGAGCCGTCAGCCAGACTTCTGGTTAATGGTAACCTGGGCGGGGCGTGCTGCGACCTACGAATACGCGGGAGCACTTGGTGTTTATGAAAATAGGCTATGTGTAGTGTGGGAGTGAGAGTGGTAGGGTCAGTGAAAAAGATACAAAAAAGGGGTTTTAAAATTCCTGGCTAGTGGAAAAAACAAATTTTTATTCACTTCCTAGCTGGAAACACTAAAAATGGGGTTGTGTAGGGGTGTACCTAATGTGATACCCTCTACTGGGTCAACATGTTTCAGTAAGCAGTCCCCACTGCTTTACTCATCAGGACCTAGTACGATCTCTACTGCACTCAAAATATAATATTTTTTATATATATTATATATGCACGGAGGTATTGAAAGGAGAGGGTATTTCCTATTTCATTGATTAATCCAAGGCAACCTCCCTCCAGTGCAAGCTCATGATGCCTGACAACCGTTCTAAATAGTATACCAATTTGGTTATTTTTACTACTAGGGGCCATTCACCCCCTATTTTTTCAGTCTGGCTTATTTTTGCTGACTGACTTTTGAAAGATAGGCATACTATATATATATAAAAAATATTATATTTTGAGTGCAGTAGGGATCGTACTAGGTCCTGATGAGTAAAGCAGTGGGGACTGCTTACTGAAACATGTTGACCCAGTAGGGGGTATCACATTAGGGTACACCCCTACACAACCCCATTTTTAGTGTTTCCAGCTAGGAAGTGAATAAAAATTTGTTTTTTCCACTAGCCAGGGAATTTTTAAACCCCCTTTTTTGTATCTTTTTCACTGACCCTACCACTCTCACTCCCACACTACACATAGCCTATTTTCATAAACACCAAGTGCTCCCGCGTATTCGTAGTTCGCAGCACGCCCCGCCCCGTAGAGGGACGGGAAGACCCCTATGATGAAGCATGACACTATGGGATTCGCAGTGTGTGAGGGGTATTTTTAAAAACACGTAGTGCTTTTCCCTGACATTTCAAGGATCAGCAAAATACACCCCTTTTTCAAAATCATTTATTTTTAAAAAATAATTGACTGGCTACTACACAGGGTAGAATCTTATTGTTTATAAAAAGCTGTACAGGAGGTAGATTCTATCTGTAGACCTCTTCACTCCCTCCTTTTGTTATTTTTTTCATAATGGTAACCTGACCAGAGCTTTCAAGATTACCAGGGGGACTAGGCAGGGCTGCCCCCTCTCCTTTTTGATCTGTACATCGAGCCCTTTGTTTAGCGGCTCAGGGAGGAACTTAGCATTGCGCCATTTAAACACGGTGAGTGGAAGAGGAAGGTAGCCCTGTATGCAGGCGACATCTTGATTTTTTCTGCAGATCTAGCCACGACTTTCCCCGTGGTAATTCGAATGGCTCAGGATTTTGGGCAGGTTTCGGGGTATGTGGTGAATGCCGGAAAGACTGAGGTCATGACGTGGAATCTTGAGGGGTGCCAACACCGGGCCAATCATAGCATGCGATATCTGGGGGTTAAAATAGTCCAGGATATTGCCAAGATTGCAGAGGTCAACCTAGAGGTAGTGTCAAGAGAGTGCCAGAAACAGATGAAAGCTTGGGCCCATCTTCCATTAACAATTCTTGGGAGGGTTAATTTGGTTAAGATGGTGATTCTCCCTAAAATAACCTTCCTTTTTAACTCCATACCCCTGCACTTTGACAAGCCGGCTATTGATAAGCTCCAGCAGGCCATCAACTCGTTTATCTGGGTATATGGATCTACTAGAATTGCCTGGAAGAAGCTGAGGCGTAGGAGAGAGAAAGGTGGTTTGGCCCTCCCCGACTTGCAATATTATGCATGGGCTTTTCACAGCTCTCGCATTCCAGGATGGTGTTAAAAATTCCAGTAAGTACTGGGGCGGGAGCCATGTTCTTGGCTATGCTAAAGGGTGCCAGCTTACCTGAGGAGGGTTTTTTGTTTAAATTTGGGGAACCAAAATTCTTCAAAAAGGTTAAGCTTAAAGTTCTCCAGGCAATGGCTAGAACGTGGGCCAGTCTCAAGCGCCTTGCCGGCCTTAACTATTTTTCTAGTTTAGCCCCTCTGTGGGATTCACCGGGTACACCAGAGTGCTTAAGGGATAGGCTGGCATTACCCCTCAGAGAAGCTGGTCTGATGGTTTGGGGGGACTTGGCCTATGAGGGTACACTCATTTCATGGGTACAACTCAGTGAAAGAGTCGGAGTTGGCCTCTCAAGGTTTAAGTATATTCAGCTGCGCAGCTGGGCCCAAACCCAGCAAATCTTGAAAATTACTGTAGGCAGTGGTAATACCTTGGAACACCAGTTAGTGGCTAGGCCAGATGGGAGTAGGGAGGTCTCTTTTTGGTATTGGACCATTGAGGAGGCTGTGGATGGTGAATTTAAATTGGCCGAAGAACTGTGGGGTGAAGCTTTACCAAATGAACAGTGGGAGTATCTGTGGCAAACTTCTTTCAAGATCCTTTTTGATATTGTAAAATCAGCTTGGCTGAAGAGAAACCACCTTTTCACTGCACATAGGGCCTACCTATCTCCACTAAGGCTGACTAAAATCTCGAAGGGGCCTCCAGTTAGCTATGGAAAGTGTGGCCTCGCTGGAGCTTCGGATGTACACATGTTTAAGGACTGTCCGGCGATAGCAGCTTTTTGGGAAGGAGTTGGAAAGTCTCTGGTTGATATTTTGGGCCTTCCAATTCAAATAAACTTGGCCTTGATAATTTTTGGTCTTTCTAACCAAGTTACAGGACCAGCTAGATCCTTCCTATTTTACGCTATATTGCTAGCTAGGAGGCAAATATATAAGCGATGGATAGAATCCACTCCCCCCTCGCACTCGGACTGGCTGGCTTCGCTTTTTGAGACATCTAAGATGGACCTGTCTAGAACTTGTGGCAGAAAAAAGACAGCTTTCTGGAACTTGTTGCTAAAATGGGCTGGGGCCTAATTGTTAGGGAGATATGCAATCAACCAAACATCTATATAACAACCAGTGGGTCCTATGATTATGTCTCTATGGTACTGTTCGGACTTCGTTGGGCTTGCCCAGTTATTCCATTGGCCAACGACATTAGTCATCAGGCTCATTGGGGCCATGTCGAAGAGTGACCTCTCCCCTTTCCGGGGTCAGTGACATTCGAGCCTGTCATAGTACCTGTAGGCGGGCGTTCCCGGTGGCTCCAATTTAAAGTCTACTTTCCCCAGAATATCGGGCACTGGTACGGACGGTTTGTTTGTTCAGTGGGGTCAGAGGCGAATGAGGACAACATTTTTTTTAAAAATGAATGTGTCCTCATGTAACGCAACTGGTGCTATGTAAAGCGCTCTGATACCCGATACCTTCGGGTCAAGTTCGCGCTATATAAAACTCCGTAAAAAATAAATAAAAAAATAACCAATACTCTTAGCAAAACAGTGACACAAAATTAAATTACACACATAAAAATTATAGTGGCACAGTAGTAGCACTAGCAATTGTGGTATACTCAACTCCTCACTTCACTTCCTCTGCCCCTAAGATTTGGATGTGATGATTATACTTTAAGGCACTATGGAGTAGAGTAGAAGTATTATTTTTCTCTCTCTTGTTTAGCACAATTAATATTGTAGGCATGCCAGCTCAGTCAGCTTGTGCCCTAGACAGAAATACTCGTGTCGACTTGCAGACTCATGTTACTTACTACTGTCTGCATGTGGGGCAGCTGTACTACACAATTATATATTTCCATTACGGCCATACTCTGTTAAATCTCAATGGCAAATGCTCAGACAATTTCACTTTCACCCTGACTACTGCAATAAGGCAAATGATGATGGTTAATGGTGACATGCTTATGAATGATGATATACGGCGGCACGACATCATGTCACTCACGTGATGATGATGATGATGACATACTGAGTGATTTGTAAGTACTAGTTACCATGCAACTGATAGGCCACCCATGGCTGACACAGTCAAAAATGACATGGGTAGGTACTGGAGCGGACGTGGGCCTCGGAGTCGGAGGGAGGCTATTAATGATGGGTGGGTAGGGTAAATAATAGTCATGCACAATATATATGTTGTGCTTGCAAACTACTGTGAGTCAAGGGAGTATTCCATTCCGAAATACAAGTACAACCTCAAAACTTTGAATCAAAAACCTTGCAAAAAAACAGTCCTTGTTCTTCCCAGGGCTTTTTTCATTTATCAGTGCATTGCTCTTCTAGCATTATTATTATTTTATTCTTAATCTTCACCCTTGGCTTTGGTACTCTGGCACGGTTTAATTTTCTTTTACATTCTCTTCATCCAGTCTGACTCTGTTTTCACCAACTATCTATGATACCATCCAGGCATCCATCCATCCAAACATGGCTATCATAAACCGGCTTTCACTGACAACATACATTTGTCATAGATATAACCAACCACCACCCATGCCATGCGTCCTTGCTTGCCTTAGAGTTTGACCCCTCAAACCCCCGGAGGATTTCTTTCACCCATACAGTTTCACCCACCCAGACAGGCATCCTTTCTGCTTTCTCTTTCAACTTTCACCCATCCTTCAACTACCCATGCATCCTATCACCTTCATCTGCCACCTATATGCATCCCGGGGTCCCTTCCTTCACCCATGCATCCTTCTCTGCCAGTCATACATGTCGTCTGACTGTTTGTCTTCGTCATAAAACTGTCTTTGCTGAGTTGAAGATAGAATAGAATAGAATAGGCCATTAGTTACTCAACCCCCGCCGCTAATGCTAATGTTAAGTAAAGGGTGTCTTCTTCAACTGTTCAGTGTTCACAACAACTTAGTCTCAGCAGAAGTACAGTGTACTAGACTAGGACTGAGTGTACACCCTTGCAGCGAGTGTATTCATCATTCTCAATAAGTAAGGAATATGATATGACTTACCACCGCCCGCCACTGCTGCTGGCTCACCCCCTGTGGTGCCACATCCGCTCCCTTCGGAGTGGCATGGCCCTCACCGCTGGCCCCGGCACTGGTGGTCGGTACGCCTGGAAAAAACATTTCAAATTTTTTTAAATGCCATATACGCCTCCCCTATTTATTTTCTTTCATTAGCAAGATTGAAAATACATAATGTCATATACACCACACACATCACTACTATCTACAATTCGGATACTAGAGTAGAGTAGACAGTATGTCCTATCAAAAATAACAAAATATATCCGGTTGGGCATTTTGTTGGTGGCAATTTTTGGAAAGCCTCTCAAGAAGAGGACAACCCAAAGGACTGGACTCACTGACTAGAGTATTGGTGCATCTAATTTTTTTAAAAGAAGAAAGAGTGGCCAACTGGGCTGACATGAGGTCTCTCTTAGTTGGAAAATAATGGTGCCATCCTCCTACTCCTCATACTTCCTTCCAGCCATGGTGCATGGAAACAGTTGTTCAGTGTTCACCATCAATTGCTGCTACTAAAAAAAGTACTAGGCATGGATTAGAAAAAGTAAAATACACCAATTTGGGGTGTCCTGTTCCTGTCCAACGTGAGTGACCACCATTACTGATTGAGCATGATAAGACAGTAAAAGAAACTAAAGCCTTCTCATCTCACAAACCTGCGGATAATACCTTACTTGGGCATGCAATATGCACAGCAGATTAGTGCTACTAGTACTAGTAAGGAGTCCTTACTAGTACTAGTAGTAGCCTAGGACCAATGGGTTCTCTGAGTCTTACAGTACCACTACTAGGCAATCCACATATAACTAAGGGGAGAGGGAAAGCTGAGTGAAACCCAGAAGAAAGCAAGCTACAGACAGATTAATACATAGTCAGAGCAGAGGTTAGTCAGATGCAGTTTGATTTAATGTAAAACAAAAAAACAGACACTAGAAACAATGTTAGCAGTAGTACTAGTACTTAGTAGTAGGTAATGGAGCAAAAACAAGAATTTAGAAACAGATAGATTGAAGAGGATTTTGGAAAAATTAAAATTAGGAAATGGAAATAATAGAGTGGTAAAAGTTAGGGAAATATTAATATATAAAACCACCAGGAGGACTTACTGGTGCCAGCAGCAGAGCCATCTGCGCCTGAGGCCGCTTCCTGTTGCTCCTGGGAGGCCCCTCCAGCTCCCGCACCCGCCGCACTGCCAGCTGACCCAGTCTTCTTCTTGCCCCTGGATGCTGATCATGTAAGACATAATTAAAGAGACAAAAATGATTTGTGTTAAATAAATAAATATAATTGCTCTAAAAATATTTTTAGACAGGAAACGGCAATTGCAATAACATTGGCCTATCCTAAATCAATCAGATCGACTTATTCGACTAGTAGTAGTCAACTAGTATGTATCGCAGTCGAGTACCATCCGATCATTATTATTCCACAGTTCAATTCCGATTCCTGAATCCTGCATTGTGCAGCAGGTAGAATTCCCTCTATACTCCCGTCTGATTTCTGGCCCATTCCCACTACTACCCCATTGGTACCCAGTAACACGGTACGTCATCTGGGAGTTATGTTCAATAATAGATTGACTCTTGAAAATCATGTGAATAAAACAGCTGGGAGCTGTTTTTCTTTGATTAGAGCGTTTCGGAAGATCCTCCCAATGTTCTCAAAACAGGCTAGAATATTGATAGTCAGAAGTACCCTCCTCAGTAGGCTGGACTACTGTAACGCTCTGCTGTTGGAGTCTCCGAGATACTTGATTGAGAGACTACAGAGAATACAGACCATGGCGGCTAAGCTGGCACTAATGAGACCACGCTGCTCCTCCGCCTCTCAGGCACTCTCAGAGTTGCACTGGCTCCCAATATCGCAAAGGATACAATTCAAGGCACTATGTATAGTGTTTAAAGCTTTGCATGGTGCTGGACTCAAATCACTGCAGGACAAATTTACATGGTATGCCCCTCCCCGAACTCTTCGTTCTTCCTCGGCTAATCTGGTGAAGGTGCCCAGAGTCAGAAAAACTAAATCTGGCGGCAGGGCCTTTAGCACGGCAGCTTCACGTCTCTGGAATAAACTTCCACTTGAGATTAGACAAGTGGATGATCTCTTGCAGTTCAGAAAAAGGATAAAGACTTGGCTCTATCCTCGAGTATGTCCTTTGCCATCCTGTTAATTTCTTCTTTTTCTGGTAACTGCGCTCCCTCTGCATCTACGCTAAGCGAGACATTCGTGTCACAGCGCCAGGGTACCCTTAGGGTGTTAGCTGCACTTTACAAGTGTTGATAAGAATAATAATAATAATAATAATAATAACAAACATACCTAGCCCGCCTATTCCAGACTTTGGAATGAATTGCAAAAAAATTATATTTGCTTCTAAGTTCCGATCTCATTCCCAATCATCTCTCAGTCTCAACTCCAACAACCACCTTCGACGGGCCAATAATTACTAAGTCTGCATTTATTCTTCTTAATGCATAGATGGACGCATGCATATTACATACACCAAATTGGTTGGTTGCTATTCACTCACTATAAGAACTACAAAATGTTCTACTAGGACTCAAGTCATGTGAGAGGACGCGTCACGCAGGCTACTAAATTGCCAAATAATACTAACTAACTAACTGCTACCACTATCTTAGTGACAGGAGACAGGACAGCCTGACAGGACAAAGGAAAGGACTGGAGTCTTTCCTATCTGGATTACCTACCTAACTTAAATTCTCTAACCTCTCTTACATAACCAGCCCAAGTGAGCGCAAAGTTGCAAACAAGTACGATTAGTTAGTAGCGCTGGGCACCTGTCTGGAAGTAACAATCACATAATATAAGCTTTTTAAACATAAGTTACCTGCATGTAAGCAGCAGCAGCATGTTAGCTATTTGCGAAAAAAATAATATTCGCAATAACATAGAACAGAAGAACACAATAGTAATATAAATAACTACTCACCAAGGCCCGGGACCTCAACACCTAGCAGGTCCAGCAGGTCCTGCTCCCGGTCCAGGATATCCGACCACCTGTGCGTCAATTGGTTATCGGTGTGCCGGACCCCAGAGCAGCGAAACACTGCCCAGCGCACCCTCGGCCACTGCCGGTGACGCTCCCGGAGCCCGTACCCGGACCCAGGCCTGCCGGCTGCTGCCAGGGTTAAGGGGGGGTGGCGCTTGATAAAAAAAAACAGTGCGGCCACCTCCGCCTCTGTGAATAAGGCCCGTGGCTGCACTCTTGTGCGCGCCGCCTTCCGCAAGGAAGGCGGTCGCGGCTCGCACTCCTCTTCCCCTGGCCCTTGCTCTTTGCCATGGTTCTGGGTAGGCAGGGGGTGGAAAAGAAAAGGTAGGAAGTAAGAAAGTAAGGAAAAATGAAATGAAAAAGGCAAGTAATAGAAAAATAGTGAAAAACGCACTAAAAACACACAAAAAGTAGGAAAAAACGCAAAATATACAATCAGGGATAGAGAGGGATAGATAATTAATAAAAAAGATCCCAAAAAATTTCTAGAAACAAAGGATTGAAAAGATATAGGGAGGATAGAAAAACAGGCCCAGAACCATAGCAAAAAGTGAAAAACAAGATTGACGCGCCCATTGGCGACCGCGTTGTGAAGTTCGCGCAATATTTACCCCCCGAGCACGCAAAAAGCATCCCCGAACACGCAATACACGTTTCTGAACAGGAAAAACGCATCACGAACGGGCGCAACAAGCAACTCCGCGTGCTTGCGGAATTCCGTGAAGCTCTGAGAGTTTTTTTGCAACTTCGCGGAATACCGCGTAGCGCGACTACGCGAACTCCGCCCAGGGTTAAGGAGAAGAGCATGGTGATATTAATTAATTTTGGTGGGATAACATTTTCTGTTTTTGTTTTTTCTTTATTTAATGGTTTCAAACCTACAAGATCTATGGGTTTGTATTTTAATGGGATGCCGAGTGATCTTAGTTGCCAATAATCAGACCATTTAATCTAGGATCAGCAGCAGAATCAGCCTCTTGGCTACTATCGCTGACAATATATGAAATGCCTCTGTTGCATGGGTTGGTTGTAACAAAATGGAGACGCGCTGTTTGGAATAAGCCAGATGGCCATTATTTTACTTCTTGCTTTTTGTATTTCTGAAAATTTGCTGCACATGTAACACTTCTTTGAAATGTACAACCGGATTGTCAAGATTGTATTTTCCTAATCTATCCAGTGGACTAGTATATGTAGCTCATTTTGTGTACAGATATCTCCATGATTATTATTTAACAGGATGATTTTCCTTATCTTTTGGTTTTGTAAAACCCCCCTTTTTTTATTTGAGAAGCATTTACTAACAAAACTAGTTCATATCATGCATTTTCTCCTGCTTACAATGTATAGTATTTTTTTCATGTTTGTCACTGTTTATGCTTTTTAAGGGAAATCGAGCACTATGTTTTTGTAACTAGGACGTGACGAAGACACGGTTGGGTTGAAACGCTTTGCCATTAAATATCATTGAAACTGACACACTGTGTGCAGGCTTCGAATCTTGTATATTTCAGAGAAGGTTTGCCTTTGTGTAACATATATATATATACACACATATATATATGTGTGTGTGTGTGTACGTATATGCATATATGTACATATATACATATATATATATACATATATATACATATATATAGGTGTACATATATGCATATACATATATATATATTCTACTTACAAAGGAGGAGGCGTTTTTTTGCACAATATATATATACAAAGTGATCCTATTATAGGGATGAAAATGCCATCAACCCCCTCTATAACATATAGAAGAGCGTTAAGCACAGGAGATTGCTTAGTAAGCAGCAGTCCGGAAATAAAAAAGAATACCAATTGGCTGTCTAACCGCAAAGGTTTCGTGAGATGCCTGTCATGTAAAGCATGTAAATATGGGGAAAGCAAAACCTCTTATCAAACACCATTCAAGGATAGTCCCACTACAATAGAAAAGTTTCTAACATGTAAGACTGAGTTCGCTGTATATGTGCTGGAGTGCTCTTGTGGACTGCGATATGTGGGAAGCACAAAATTGCAGGTCCACAAGAGAATACTCCAGCACATACGGGCCATTACTAACAATGATACTACGTATCCAGTGGCCCGCCATTTCAGAGAGGTCCATGCAAACAATCTAGACCACCTGAAATATTATGTGATAAATGGCGTTCCCCCACTGAGACGAGGAGGGAACAGAGAGGCTATACTAAGGCGACTAGAAACGAGGCATATCCTAGAAATAGACAGCAAAAGCCCACATGGGTTAAATACAACAGAGGACTTGCATACATGGCTCTAATGATAAGTTTATAATTATTCTAGTGGTAAATATACAAAATAAACAGAGAACTAGTATCACATGGTTTTAATAAGCTGAAACTCTTATCCCTATCAAAACTTTTTTTCTTGATTTATTGATTTTGGTGACATGGGCTCATGTCACAATAAAAATATTTTGCACTAGTACTTTATAGGTGTGACTCATACTCTGACAGTATGAGACAAATGGAATATTGTTTACAAATTGCACTGTAAATTGCACTTCGTAATGAATAATGGACATGTTGACATCTACTGAGAGCATTTTCAAAGGCTGATTAGGTTGGGTTAAAATGATGCGAATGATAAAACCAAGTGAGGTAACAACTGAGACATGATAATAAGAAATGCTTTGTTTAGGTGCTAATGAATGAAATGTATTTATACAGCCATGAAAGTACTGCGAATTTTGCACATAATTTAAATGTCATGATCTTAACAATTTTTTTTTTTATATATGTATATATATCAAAAAAGTTGTTTTAGATAAGTATTTATACAGAAATAAAAGTAATTATGCACATGGTTTTAAATAATAAGCATCAGACCCAAGAGTAAAATCAAAAAGGAAAACTATGACCTCGGTGCCTTTTTCAATTAAATGTATTAAGACAGTGAAATGATGTAGGGCCATACAGAGGTCTTGTTTCTTTCTTTTTAAATATTCATGGATATTTATAAACATTTTAAATATTTACGAATTGGTCACAGAGTTAATAAGCTATTGTGGAATTATTCAATGTATTGATGGAATGTAGACGGGTAGTCTTTTGTCCATATTCATGAATTAACTATGCACCTATCACTTTAAAAATGGGGAGGAAAGAAAAAAATGTAGCATGTCATGTGATCAAGGCCCCTGGTGGGTTGAAACGCGTCATGGCGGTACAGCACGAAAAATAAATAATTGCACTGAATAAGAGGAGTCCGTGCCTTTTTGATTCCTGGTTGTGGAGAATCGAGCGAAAAAGGAGTATTGGATATTTTGTTCTGAGAAGACTTCCTCAGAAATCACGGACCCCCTCTCAAGTAAGGGCGACGCAGCAAGAAGTCGGATCTGGTGCAAACCGGAATAAATAGTCTCCTGGAGGAGAAAGCTGCAAACAAGCCCCCAGATTACGGAAGTATACCTACGGACTGTGGCCAAGCGGTGGAGTTTGTGTCGGAGGACACAGAAAACACAAGCGGGAGCCCCGAGGAAGGAAAACGGCCAAAATAATCTGGTGAGAGGTGTGCACGAGCGAAAGACTGTTCAGTTTTGCAGGATTATCGCGTGTGATATATTGAGTGCAATAATGGCCGCTGACGTACTACGAGGAAGGGAGGAGGCAGCGGAGGAAATGTTCTCTGAAACAGCAAGTGCCCCGAGTCAATTGCAGCCCAGTAGAGATGGGAACAGTGGGGGCAGTGGAAACATCAAAGAACTGTATAAAAAACTAGAAAAACTAATGCGGTCCGAACAGGCGAAATGGTGGGAGCACAGGTCCCTCTCCAAGTATTTGGAGGTAGGTAGGATCCCCCGAGGGTTACGAATCATGCTTGCTCCAAGCTACGATAATCCTAACCCACAAATGTTACATGAGTGGGGGGAATGCAATTTGGAGTCATCTAAAAGACTGGTTGAAATTCTGATAAAGTATGTAGACATCGATAGGCATGATTTGCAAAAGCAAATTGATGAAATTAACCAACAAATTGAACAGCAGGAGGGAAGTGATATGATGTCTAAAATGAGAGAAGAGATGTTGTCACGATTGAAAAAAGAGGAAGAAACTATTAAAAAACGAAAAACATACAAATTTCAACATGACAAAAGTGACTATGAGCAAGGACAAATCTTTACCTTCTCTCGCAAATATAACGCGCCGAAATCAGCACAGAAGGGAGGTGTAACAAGAATAGATGCAGGTTCAGCAGCTGGTCCGAGTAGGGAATTACATATGGCGTCCTCATACTCTGAATTAAGTTCCTCTGTAGAAACAGAGTCGGAATCGGAGTTCAGCACGAATGCGACAGGAGGCACAAATCAGCAGCGAAGAAAACGTACAATAGGTGAAGAGCTGAATTTTTTAAGGGAAGAAAGACGACAGACCCTTCGCCCCAGGAACGTAAAGTTCAACACAAACAAAGGAGAAATGCAAAGCGACGCGAGAGAAGGAGAAGAAGGCGCGAAAACACAAATAAACAAAAAATCGAACAACAGAGGGTGGCGCCGCAAGTAGCCCAAGCAACATCAAATGTAAATACTATCATTAATTTGTCAGATATCAATCTAGATGAAGCGGAAAAACAATTATTGGAGTTAGGACTAACATTTTGTCCGGAAAGTAATTTTGATTACCCCCAAACACGAGCAGACATCTATAAATTCATCCGTAAGTTAAAACTGCAGAAATATCACCAATTGAAACAGGATAAGGCTACTACTACAGTACAACCAAGGGTACAGCAGGATATTATGACCTCATTGGTAGCCTCTGATGTCAGCTTGTTGCAAGATCTTCATGCGCTCGAAAGAAATGATGAATATGGGCTATCGAATATAGAATCTACACAATCTCTCATGCAACAGCAAGGAATCAATACGAATGTTGCACCAATTACCAACTTTAAACCCAAGTCAAAATTTGTGCCGGTAATGACTAGAGACTCCATAGATACATTCAATGAGATAATTTCTGCAGAAATAAGAAAATTAAATTTTAAAATACATACTAATCAGAGGAATCGTAGCATTAATCAGATCAAATATCAGCAAATGATAAAAAAATTGCGTGATAACGACTCAGTGGTAGTGCGAAACTCAGACAAAGGGGGTAACGTGGTCATCTGGCCGAAGGATCAATATATGGAGGAAGCTTTGAGGCAGTTGGGAGACCGAAACTGCTATAAATTAAGCTCAAGACAGGTCACAAAAACAGCACAAAGCGAATTATTTACTAAATTACTAGCTTGGAAAAGTATGGGATTAATTAATCAAGATGAACTGAAGTTTTTGAAAAATGATTATCCAGTATTACCTGTGATTTATTTTATCCCAAAAATTCACAAGGACAAACTACGACCCCCAGGAAGACCTATTATTTCGGCAATACAAAGCCTAAATGAGAATGTTGCTGTGTACATTGATTCGTTTTTACAAGAACTTGTAAAGGGTTTACCATCATATTTACAGGACACCACAGATTTTTTAAAACAGATGAAAGGTGTCGAGTGGCAAAAAGATTATTTATTAATATCAATGGATGTGTGTAACTTATATACATCGATACATCATCAAGATGGTATAAGAGCACTTGAACATTTCTTAGGCATGAGACCGATAGAATTCCACTCCCATAACAAAATGTTAATAGATCTAACAAAATTTGTTTTGAATAATAATTATTTTTATTCCAGCAACAGATTTACCATCAAGTGAGAGGCGTAGCTATGGGTGCGAGTTTTTCACCTAGCTACGCCTGTCTTCACATGGGATGGTGGGAGGAGATGGTCGTAAAATCAAAATATGCAGATGTATTGGCAAAAAATGTGGTAAAGTGGGTTCGTTTTATAGACGACCTATTTGTGATATGGCAAGGTGATAAACGAAGTGCAGAGGAATTTATTAATATGTTAAACAACAATGACATAAATGTTCAACTCACATATGAAATCAGTGACACATCTATTTGCTTCCTAGATGTAGAGGTATATGTATTTGAAAACAAGGTGGAAACAAAAGTGCACCGAAAAATTACGGCTGGCAATACCATCTTGCATTCTAACAGCTTTCACCCCAAACATACAATCCATAGTATACCATACGGCGAAATGTTGAGAATACGGCGGATCTGCAGTAGGGAAGTCGATCTAGTAAAAGCACAGGAAGAATGTAAATCTCGTTTCCTAGCCAGAGGTTACTCAGAACGTATTGTGGATGAGGCCATTCG
Source organism: Calotriton arnoldi (assembly GCA_963921515.1). Classification (NCBI taxonomy): domain Eukaryota; kingdom Metazoa; phylum Chordata; class Amphibia; order Caudata; family Salamandridae; genus Calotriton; species Calotriton arnoldi. Next base: position 51,834 of record CAWUFW010016738.1, read on the forward strand.
TAAAACTAGAGCCCAACCACGTGAGGACTTATTATCCAAACCATCGGCTGGTAAAAGCAGGCAAACATCAAGTTCAATAACCACTGTAAGTAGCCCCAGACTAATTCTCACCTATAATAAGCAAAGAGACAGCATAAGAAAGATGGTAAAAAGAATTGGCATTTAGTACAAAGTGATCCTATTATAGGGATGAAAATGCCATCAACCCCCTCTATAACATATAGAAGAGCGTTAAGCACAGGAGATTGCTTAGTAAGCAGCAGTCCGGAAATAAAAAAGAATACCAATTGGCTGTCTAACCGCAAAGGTTTCGTGAGATGCCTGTCATGTAAAGCATGTAAATATGGGGAAAGCAAAACCTCTTATCAAACAGCATTCAAGGATAGTCCCACTACAATAGAAAAGTTTCTAACATGTAAGACTGAGTTCGCCGTATATGTGCTGGAGTGCTCTTGTGGAAAGCACAAAATTGCAGGTCCACAAGAGAATACTCCAGCACATACGGGCCATTACTAACAATGATACTACGTATCCAGTGGCCCGCCATTTCAGAGAGGTCCATGCAAACAATCTAGACCACCTGAAATATTATGTGATAAATGGCGTTCCCCCACTGAGACGAGGAGGGAACAGAGAGGCTATACTAAGGCGACTAGAAACGAGGCATATCCTAGAAATAGACAGCAAAAGCCCACATGGGTTAAATACTACAGAGGACTTGCATACATGGCTCTAATGATAGGTTTATAATTATTCTAGTGGTAAATATACAAAATAAACGGAGAACTAGTATCACATGGTTTTAATAAGCTGAAACTCTTATCCCTATCAAAACTTTTTTTCTTGTTTTATTGATTTTGGTGACATGGGCTCATGTCACAATAAAAATATTTTGCACTAGCACTTTATAGGTGTGACTCATACTCTGACAGTATGAGACAAATGGAATATTGTTTACAAATTGCACTGTAAATTGCACTTCGTAATGAATAATGGACATGTTGACATCTACTGAGAGCATTTTCAAAGGCTGATTAGGTTGGGTTAAAATGATGCGAATGATAAAACCAAGTGAGGTAACAACTGAGACATGATAATAAGAAATGCTTTGTTTAGGTGCTAATGAATGAAATGTATTTATACAGCCATGAAAGTACTGCGAATTTTGCACATAATTTAAATGTCATGATCTTAACAAAAAATTGTTTTATATATGTATATATATCAAAAAAGTTGTTTTAGATAAGTATTTATACAGAAATAAAAGTAATTATGCACATGGTTTTAAATAATAAGCATCAGACCCAAGAGTAAAATCAAAAGGAAAACTATGACCTCTGTGCCTTTTTCAATTAAATGTATTAAGACAGTGAAATGATGTAGGGCCATACAGAGGTCTTGTTTCTTTCTTTTTAAATATTCATGGATATTTATAAACATTTTAAATATTTACGAATCGGTCACAGAGTTAATAAGCTATTGTGGAATTATTCAATGTAATGATGGAATGTAGACGGGAAGTCTTTTGTCCATATTCATGAATTAACTATGCACCTATCACTTTAAAAATGGGGAGGAAAGAAAAAAATGTAGCATGTCATGTGATCAAGGCCCCTGGTGGGTTGAAACGCGTCATGGCGGCACAGCACGAAAAATAAATAATTGCACTGAATAAGAGGAGTCCGTGCCTTTTTGATTCCTGGTTGTGGAGAATCGAGCGAAAAAGGAGTATTGGATATATATATATAAATATATATATCACTGAAAAAAGCAAAGGTTACAGAGACGTTATAGTTAGGCTGACAATTCACTCGTACAAAACCATAGAAATTCAGCGGTTATAGTTAGCTGAGCTAACTATAGCTTGCGCCCCCGCAATGCACTGCTGATGACGTCAAATATTACATCACTCAAGCTGAGGGATGTTTACTCTCTAGTTAAGCCCCTTGGTCACCATTCTTGTAAGTGCTCCCTGGAAGATGGTCGAGCCCACCCTGACCTTTAGGAGTCAGTGTGAACCCAATGATGAAGCATGACACTATTATAGTGTGTGAGGGTTATATATAATAAAAATAAATTTTTTCCTTCCCCACACTAATTTGGTGGAGCTACTGTGGCAACTCTGGGTGACCACCCCCTACCTCCCCTTTATCCCTCTCTTCCTCTGTTCTTCTAATGACCACACCCATGGTATTAGGTGGGATACTCCTAAGTTAAATACAGATACACTAGGGAAGATGTATCCCCCCATACCCACTTCAATTGTGAGGGGACCTCTCAACCCTCTGGATTTGAAAAGGGTGCCCCTGATCGTATCTTAATTGTGAAATGTTTGCTAATAGCAGCAGCTATCCTTCATGTTGAGTATAGGTTTAGTTGTGGTCGACGATGTCATTGCCAAGAATTCTAGATGGTTATTTGCTGCAGCCTGGTTCTTGCTATGTGAAACTCATGGCAGCTTGACTAGAGTTGTTTCCACATATGCCTCACATACTGGAACCCTTCACTATGTTCAAAATAGAGTTCTAAGATGCAATCATATTAAGGAAGTGACTTTGATCATTTATATCAGGTGACTATTCCATTAGATAAAATGTGAACTAGAATTAAAACACTGACTACAGCAAAAAGGAATTTCTGAACTATTGTTCCTCAGTGCATTTGAATTTGTATTATGTGAAGTAAAAGGATAGGATCCTTAAAGCTCAAGTATTCTACCGTTTATGAAATGCATATTGTGCTGATGTTATTGGCAGTTCAAACAGGGTAATGACTGTCATCAGCTATCTAAAGTAATATTAATTCATGTTCTATATTTAAGTTCACAAAATTTCTGATCAGAAATTCATATTACATGCATCAAGAGTTGAAAGTGTAACTATGGTTTAAGGTATGCCTTGTTATATTGGAAGCGATACAAGGGCAAGCTACATTATACTGAAGACATTAAATTATCATCTAAATCTTCAGAAATTTGTAAAAGAGATGCAGAGATAATCTGAAGATATATTGTTGCCTACATATATGTTTATAAATAGATGAAGTATAATTCATAGGCACAAGTAGTTTTATCTATTTTAGATAACCACTATGACCAGTTGAAGTCCATGCCCAGCAGTATTGACGAATCAGAGTGGCAATCTCTAGTTTCTCGGTTTTCTCTCTCCCCAGATGGGAGTCAGTGATAATGGCTTTCAGTTGAGTATTTATACTCATATATTATGTGCAATGGATTTGCACTTTAGCATAATTTGCATAAAGCACTTTGCACTTTACTCCCAAACTGGGGACAGTTGTGTGGAGCATGAATGGCAGATGATTAGCACATACAGTAGTACGTACAAACAATCTTGGTGATACTGTACTGTCATGTGTTTAGCTGTTTTAAGTGTTTTATCGCTAAGGTATGCGTAGAACTGGTAATATTTTATTATTGGTTTTAAATACTTAAGTTATTCAAATGCCACATTGAGAACACGAATGTTTTTTTTTTTCAATGTCATCACAATTGCCAAGTTTGGAGATAATCACCTTGCACTGACACTTTGGTTTATATCAAATTGGTATTGCTTGCTGCTCAAAATTTGCACTGTCACTTTAAACTTTTCACTCGTATAAAAAGAGAGAAAGATGGCGGCGACTCTAGGTTTGAAAAAGACAGCGGAGGCTGTTGAAACGCGTCACCTACCAGATTTGTAGCCTTAAATAAACACGTATTGAAGCAACCCCGAGCGTGCTGGAGTCTGTATTAAATTCTACAGCAGACGATGTACAGTTTGTAGCCGGTGCCAAATTCCAGCACGCCCTCCCGTTCAGGAGCATCGCGAGGATCGGGTGGAAAGGAGAACGCTGTACGTGGTACACAGCGCGGAGCCCCCTTGCTGCAACCAAGATAACTGAAAGCAACTGCGAACCGCAAGCGCGTACCGCGTCCGGAGGACACCGTCCTGGTGAAGCGGTAAGACACGAGCGGCAACTGAACGCAGCAGGGAGGGAGGAAAGCAGCATTAGATCTGCGGGGCGCTAAATTTAAAGTGTTTATTTGGCTACAACACATTCAGCATGGAGTGGCTGAAGGAGAGGGAGAGCGCGGCAGACCAACTGTTCAGTGACGCTGAAATTAATGATGAACAGGCATGTGTTACAAAGGAAGGAGCATCTGTCAATACAAATGATGTTAAAGGGATCTTACAGTCATTGGAGAAACTGATCAAGAGGGAAACCTCTAAATGGTGGGAAAGCAAGTCCCTGACACGCTATCTGGAAGTGGGGCGGGTCCCAAGGGGCCTACGTATCTTAATTGCGCCCACTTATGAAAATCCAAATCCGGACATGCTGCGGGAATGGGCCCAGAATAATGCTGATTCGTCTAAACGGATGTTGACCATTTTAATCAAATATGCCGACATAGACAGGGAGACCATTCTCAGAGAAATTGATTCACTTTCTGAGCAATTAAGCAAGTTGCCAGATCAGGACAACATCAAGAAGTTACAAGGTGAAATGCATGAAAGGATTAAGAAATATGAACAAATTATCAAAGATCGGAAAGCGACAAAGTTCAGACGGGACAACTTAGACTACCAGAGGGGTCAGATTTTCACATTTTCCAAAAGGTTTGAGAACATCAGACAACAGAAGATGGCATCAAGTACCACAAGTAATGGCAAGCAATGGACTGTGGAATCTGAATCAGACCTCAGTTCTGAGGCAGAAATTGACAATGAAGAAACAGCGCAGCCGAGCAGTGTACCCACTGTAGAAGACAAGTTGCGTTTTTGCGGTGGGACAGAAGCACAAATTTGAGGCCCTTACGGGGGCAAGGGAAACCGTTCCGAGGGGGAGGAAGAGGAAAGCACGCAGGTCATGGAGAACAAGGAGATCAGGCGGCAAAGAAGTCGACCGAAAAGATAATGGACAGTAATATCAACATCATTAATCTTTCTAATTTAACATTAAATGCAGAAGAAACTAAGATTTTGTCTCGTGGCTTGTCTTATTGTGCCCCCGAGGATATGGATTATGTACAAACCTGCATAGACTGCTTCAAAATCACACGCAAGCTAAGACTGGCTAAATATTACGCAACAGGCAGGCCTGGTCAGCAGCAAGCTGTGAGAGAAGAGGTTGCCTCCATGTCATTACAGATTACCGATCTGGACACTTTGAGGGACATGGACAATTTAGAAAGGGGTGGAGATCAAGGAAGGACGGATGATGTACTACTAAGAGAACAGGGTCTCAATGTATTTAGTAAGCCTATCACACCTTTTAACACCGCTCAGTGTTCATGCCCATGGTCCCTAAAGATGCAATCGATGTTTTTAATGAGCTGGTTGTTCTTGATTTTAAAAAGTTGCACACTGATCAGCAGGCCAAGAGAACTGCAACAGTGAAAGACATTGGCTATGATAAATTGGGTAAAAAACTGCAAGCACGCCAGGACATAGTTGTCAGACAGGCCGATAAGGGCGGCAACATTGTTCTTTGGCCTCTCACAATGTACCAAGAGGAGGCCAAAATGCAACTTAATGATAAGCAGTGTTATATCAGGGTTGACAAAAAAGCATTATCAACCACAATTTTTACTTATCATTGCCAGTTAGACAAGTGGAGATCGGCTGATCTCATTTCACAGGCAGAACATACATTCCTAAAAAAGGACTCACCAGTAATGCCGGTATTATATTTAATACCCAAAGTGCATAAGAATCTAACTAAACCACCAGGCAGACCAATAATCTCTGCAATAGGAAGTGTTTTTGAGAACACCTCTAGGTTCTTGGATCACTTCCTGCAGGATTATGTGAGGAATTTGTCATCCTATGTGAAAGACACTGGAGACTTCCTGAAGAAAGCGTATGACATCATTTGAGAGGAGAACTATATCATGATAACTTTAGATGTCTCCTCCCTTTATACTAGTATTGCCCATGAGCAGGGAGTCAGGGCTGTGCGTTATTATTTACAAACGCGCCCCCTCACATTATATCAGCACACAGAGATGCTCATTGAGATGTTACAGTGGTGTCTCAAAAACAACATTTTTCTGTTTGGAAAGGACCTATTTCAACAGCTTCAAGGGACAGCAATGGGCACCTGCTTCGCCCCCAGCTATGCTAATTTGCATATGGGCTGGTGGGAGGAGCAGGTGCTGGCTGTGGAATATGCCGAGGAATTGTCAGATAACGTGGTCTTATGGACCCGTTATATTGACGAACTTTTTATCATCTGGCGAGGTGATGTAGCTTCTGCAGAGTCATTCATCAGAAGTATCAATAACAACAATTTAAATTTAAAATTTACATCACACAGAAGTAATGAGGAGGTCCAATTCTTGGATTTGACAGTGTACATTGAGGGTGGTGAGATCAACACTAAAACATTCAGGAAAAAGACAGCAGGGAATACTATTCTCCGTGCTCAAAGTTTCCACCCCACAAGACTGGTGAACAGCATACCTTATGCTGAAAACCTAAGAATGAAGCGTAATTGCAGCTGCCCCAAACAACTGTATCAGGCGCAGGAAGAGTTAGATCTAAGATTCAAACAGAGAGGATACAGTTCATCTGTGCTCAAAGCAGCAAGAGTTAAAGCAGATGCTAGGCCTAGGGAACATCTGCTATTTGGGAAACCTGCTGAAAGATGTGCAACCAAAGATGAAAAACCATCACTGCAATTCATCACAGGGTACAATAGACAACATAAGAATATACGGTGTATCATGCAGAAACACTGGCATGTGCTATGTAGTGATGCAATCTTGGGCAAAAAATTGGGTAATAGGCCCCTTATCACCTTTCGCAAAGCAAGATCATTGCGACAGGCCCTGGTTACCAATACCCCTGGCACTGCACCCCAAACAACTTGGCTTGGAGAGAGTAGAGGCTTCAGGAAGTGCCAGAAATGCAAGGCATGCAAATATGGAGAGAACACCACGGAAGTGCCCTTGCCATTTTCAAACAAAAAATGGCAGATCATGAAGCCTCTAACGTGTAAAAGCCAATTCGTGGTGTATATCCTGAGATGCAGTTACTCTAAGATTTACATTGGTAGTACAATTCTACCGGTACACCAACAGATCTTACAGCATATCCGAGCGATCAATAACAACGATCAGGCATACCCCATGGCCAGACACTCCCATGAATTTCACAATGGCAAGTTGGAAGGTCTTAGATATTTTGTGATCGATCAAGTCCATCAGAGATTACGAGGGGGTAACAGAGAAAAATGCCTGAGACAACTTGAATCGCGATATATTCTTAGATTCAATAGCAAGAGTCCATTTGGTCACAATACAGAAGAAGATTTACATGTACATTTGTGACCAAGGTAGGGCCCTTAAGAGAGAAAGTACCCGTTGTTGTATTGACCAGTATTACGTTTTTTATATTGCTCCTTTGCTTTGAAGACCTTTTAAGATTTTGATGGGATTTTACAAAGATTGGTTTTAAGATTGCTTTTGTGTTTTAACTCAATTTTTCTGACCATGTTCTATCTTGTAATTTTGTAATATTCAGTAGTCTTTTGTTCTTAATTGAATTATGAATTGGTGCCACTCCATGCCAATTTTTAATCACATAGTCACACTCAGGCACATAAGCACAAGCACTTTTAGTTAGTGAGCAGAACAGCCCTATCAATAGTTGTGAATACAAGGGCACTTGCCTGGTATTACCCAGATGGGAGTCAGTGATAATGGCTTTCAGTTGAGTATTTATACTCATATATTATGTGCAATGGATTTGCACATTAGCATAATTTGCATAAAGCACTTTGCACATTACTCCCAAACTGGGGACAGTTGTGTGGTAGCATGAATGGCAGATGATTAGCACATACAGTAGTACGTACAAACAATCTTGGTGATACTGTACTGTCATGTGTTTAGCTGTTTTAAGTGTTTTATCGCTAAGGTATGCGTAGAACTGGTAATATTTTATTATTGGTTTTAAATACTTAAGTTATTCAAATGCCACATTGAGAACACGAATGTTTTTTTTTTTAAATGTCATCACAATTGCCAAGTTTGGAGATAATCACCTTGCACTGACACTTTGGTTTATATCAAATTGGTATTGCTTGCTGCTCAAAATTTGCACTGTCACTTTAAACTTTTCACTAGTATAAAAAGAGAGAAAGATGGCGGCTACTCTAGGTTTGAAAAAGACAGCGGAGGCTGTTGAAACGCGTCACCTACCAGATTTGTAGTCTTAAATAAACACGTATTGAAGCAACCCCGAGCGTGCTGGAGTCTGTATTAAATTCTACAGCAGACGATGTGACGAAGAATATACATATATATATATATACATATACTGTCTCACGCTTTGCCCACAAAGCAAGGTGCACTCCCAGTCGGCGTTTTCAGGGTCAGGAGAAGGTGTCAGGCAAACCAGCATCTGCAGCTACCTGTCGCGTTTCAAGCTTTTGCCCTTCCTCATAGGTATCCTGCTGCTTTCAAATAAAAACCAGCATACTGGGCTTCCAGTGTTCACCCTTAATTGATGCAACTCAGGTGAGTAACAGCATAGCATTATGGGACTGGAAGTCCTGAACATTCGCTCCCAAGTGGGCTACTGGTAAGTTCTGGAAAAATGTTAAATTCACTGTCCTCAGTATGCCTGCAACACTTCTCCCCATTCAGCCACTCGCCTGTTATGTCCGCTCCGCTTAAACAAAGAAAAGCAGCAAAACCGCTCTCATGTGCGGTGGTGCGCCTCTCGGCCGGGCCGGCCGTCCTCTATACCGTCTCACGCTTTGCCCACAAAGCGAGGTGCACTCCCAGTCGGCGTTTTCAGGGTCAGGAGAAGGTGTCAGGCAAACCAGCGTCTGCAGCTACCTGACGCGTTTCAAGCTTTCGCCCTTCCTCATAGGTATCCTGCTGCTTCCAAATAAAAACCAGCATACTGGGCTTCCAGTGTTCACCCTTTATTGATGCAACTCAGGTGAGTAACAGCATAGCATTATGGGACTGGAAGTCCTGAACATTCACACCCAAGTGGGCTACTGGTAAGTTCTGGAAAAATGTTAAATTCACTGTCCTCGGTATGCCTGCAACACTTCTCCCCATTCAGCCACTCGCCTGTTATGTCCGCTCCGCTTAAACAAAGAAAAGCAGCGGAACTACCAGTAGCCCACTTGGGAGTGAATGTTCAGGACTTCCAGTCCCATAATGCTATGCTGTTACTCACCTTGGAGCATGGATAAATATGCTGCATACCCTGCCGCGAAGGAGCACCACCCCAGGATGTGGGGGCCACGCGGTCTGTTATCAAGCAGGCCGACTTCGTGGGGCAGCAACGGATTTAGCATATCCACCGGCACACCGAGGCCCATCTGGGGGCTATGAATGTTACAGCAGCAACATTGCGCGCTCCATCTGGAGACAAAGGACACTACAAGGCCCATAATGCTCTGCTAGTCGCGGCAGAGCGTCCTATCCAGGGCATGCATTGGAGCATTTAAATGATGAGGGCGGTGTCCTATGCGCCTTCAATTGCCAAAGCCTCTGAAGAGAAGTGGGGACACTTCGAAACGCGTCAGGCATCCATGGCAAATTGGACTGCTTAAAGTTATTGTTGTGCCGGCGGATTGTATACCATAAAGGCTCTTCATGAGCATGTTGCCGTTCGAGTGCTCCTTGTACGTTGGGTACTTTGGAGCATGGATAAATATGCGGCATACCCTGCCGCGAAGGAGCACCACCCCAGGATGTGGGGGCCACGCGGTCTGTTATCGAGCAGGCCGACTTCGTGGGGCAGCAATGGATTTAGCATATCCACCGGCACACCGAGGCCCATCTGGGGGCTATGAATGTTACAGCAGCAACATTGCGCGCTCCATCTGGAGACAAAGAACACTACAAGGCCCATACTGCTCTGCTAGTCGCGGCAGAGCGTCCCATCCAGGGCATGCATTGGAGCATTTAAATGATGAGGGCGGTGTCCTATGCGCCTTCAATTGCCAAATCCTCTGAAGAGAAGTGGGGACACTTCGAAACGCGTCAGGCATCCATGGCAAATTGGACTGCTTAAAGTTATCGTTGTGCCGGCGGATTGTATACCATAAAGGCTCTTCATGAGCATGTTGCCGTTCGAGTGCTCCTTGTACGTTGGGTACTTTGGAGCATGGATAAATATGCGGCATACCCTGCCACGAAGGAGCACCACCCCAGGATGTGGGGGCCACGCGGTCTGTTATCGAGCCAGCCAACTTCGTGGGGCAGCAACGGATTTAGCATATCCACCGGCATACCGAGGCCCATCTGGGGGCTATGAATGTTACAGCAGCAACATTGCGCACGCCATCTGGAGACAAAGGACACTACAAGGCCCATAATGCTCTGCTAGTCGCGGCAGAGCGTCTCATCCAGGGCATGCATTGGAGCATTTAAATGATGACGGTGGTGTCCTATGCGCCTTCAATTACCAAAGCCTCTGAAGAGAAGTGGGGACACTTCGAAACGCGTCAGGCATCCATGGCAAATTGGACTGCTTAAAGTTATCGTTGTGCTGGCGGATTTTATACCATAAAGGCTCTTCATGAGCATGTTGCCGTTAGAGTGCTCCTTGTACGTTGGGTACTTTGGAGCATGGCTATATATATATATATATATATATTCACTGAAAAAACCATAGGTTTCAGGCACGTTATAGTTAGAAATTAGCATTTAAAAAACCTTAGAAATTCACTGAAAAAACCATAGGTTTTAGGGACAGTTATAGTTAGTTGGACATTGCACTCGTACAAAACCCGTGAAATTCCCCCGTTATAGTTAGTTCAGGTAACTATAACTCGCGCCCCCGCAATGCACTGCTGATGACGTCACATATTACATCACTCATGACTTGGTCAGTGACATCACTGATGACATCACTGATGACATCTCAAATGTCCTTGTGGGACGCCCTGAGCAGACCTAGGGGGTCAGGGTGTTTCTACCCTGCCCCCTTTGTGCGTTTTGCGCACTTGTTTCTTTTTTTTTTCTCGGCGGGATCCGCGCACCCTAAGCGCATCCCGCCGATTTAAAAAAATGCTTTTTTCTGCCCAGGGGGTCCTTGTGGGACCCCCTGAGCAGACCTAGGGGGTCAGGGTGTTTCTACCCTGCCCCCTTTGTGCGTTTTGCGCACTTGTTTCTGTGCCTCGGTTCTACCGAGGGACAAAATGGCTGCCAACACTTCCTGATTTGGAGTGTTGACAGCCACTTGACAGCCAATTAGCATGCAGCTCGTGATCGGGACGGTGCGCGCAGGGTGCGCTCAGGGTACGCGGACCCTACTCGGCCATAGATATATATGTGACTTTACTTGTGATTTTCTCAGAAACTACTGAACGGATGTACACCATTTAAGCAAAAGACACGACACTGAACCAAGGGCTACCTCTTTGCCAAATTTGGTGTAATTCCGTTCAGCAGTTCGGGCTGTAGCTGCGACTAAAGGTTCCTATGGAAAAATGAATAGGGAAAACGCATTTTGGGACCCCCCTTTTTTCTCGGCCCCCGCTTGACGTATCACCCCGAGACTTTCAGGATAGGAGCGGACTGGAGCGCCCCAACAAGTTGGAAACTTTCGCGAAGATTCATCAACCGGCGCCAACGTTATTTCAAATAGAATGTCGCGTATTTCCTATGGAAAATAGGTCCTAACTATAACTATCTACTGGCGACCGCCAGTAGATAATATATATATATATATATATATATATATATATATATATATATCACTGAAAAAAGCAAAGGTTACAGAGACGTTATAGTTAGGCTGACAATTCACTCGTACAAAACCATAGAAATTCAGCCGTTATAGTTAGCTGAGCTAACTATAGCTTGCGCCCCCGCAATGCACTGCTGATGATGTCACATATTACATCACTCAAGCTGAGGGATGTTTACTCTCTAGTTAAGCCCCTTGGTCACCATTCTTGTAAGTTCTCCCTGGAAGATGGTCGAGCCCACCCTGACCTTTAGGAGTCAGTGTGAACCCAATGATGAAGCATGACACTATTATAGTGTGTGAGGGTTATATATAATAAAAATGAATTTTTTCCTTCCCCACACTAATTTGGTGGAGCTACTGTGGCAACTCCGGGTGACCACCCCCTACCTCCCCTTTTTCCCTCTTTTCCTCTGTTCTTCTAATGACCGCACCCATGGTATTAGGTGGGATACTCTTAAGTTAAATACAGATACACTAGGAAAGATGTATCCCCCCATACCCCCTTCAATTGTGAGGGGACCTCTCAACCCTCTGGATTTGAAAAGGGTGCCGCTGATTGTATCTTAATTGTGAAATGTTTGCTAATAGCAGCAGCTATCCTTCATGTTGAGTATAGGTTTAGCTGTGGTCGACGATGTCATTGCCAAGAATTCTAGATGGTTATTTGCTGCTGCCTGGTTTTTGCTATGTGAAACTCATGGCAGCTTGACTAGAGTTGTTTCCACATATGCCTCACATACTGGAACCCTTCACTATGTTCAAAATAGAGTTCTAAGATGCAATCATATTAAGGAAGTGACTTTGATCATTTATATCAGGTGACTATTCCATTAGATAAAATGTGAACTAGAATTAAAACACTGACTACAGCAAAAGGAATTTCTGAACTATTGTTCCTCAGTGCATTTGAATTTGTATTATGTGAAGTAAAAGGATAGGATCCTTAAAGCTCAAGTATTCTACCGTTTATGAAATGCATATTGTGCTGATGTTATTGGCAGTTCAAACAGGGTAATGACTGTCATCAGCTACCTAAAGTAATATTAATTCATGTTCTATATTTAAGTTCACAAAATTTCTGATCAGAAATTCATATTACATGCATCAAGAGTTGAAAGTGTAACTATGGTTCAAGGTATGCCTTGTTATATTGGAAGCGATACAAGGGCAAGTTACAATATACTGAAGACATTAAATTATCAACTAAATCTTCAGAAATTTGTAAAAGAGATGCAGAGATAATCTGAAGATATATTGTTGCCTACATATATGTTTATAAATAGATGAAGTATAATTCATAGGCACAAGTAGTTTTATCTATTTTAGATAGGCACTATGACCAGTTGAAGTCCATGCCCAGCTGTACTGACGAATCAGAGTGGCAATCTCTAGTTTCTCGGTTTTCTCTCTCTTTATCCCAGGTCTACTGACAACTAGCATATTGCAATGCTTGTGTGATAGAATAACAATTACAGAAATATAGAAATACAAAGATATTGTTTAAAATATCAAGAAACTTAATATCAACTTACTATACATTGAACAGAAAATACTAAAATATTGTCTAAAAATATATAATTGCAAATTATACATAACAAATTATATTGAAAACAAAAATAAAGGCATTTTTAATATTGACGAAACATTAAAACCAATGAAACAAGAACAAAACAATGAAAATGGAACTATCATCAACCAAACAATTTACATTTATAAAAATATTTTTTGTAAACAAATAAATATATATTATATATACATAAATAAAGAAACAAAATGACATATACATATATAAAGAGACAAAAAGTAATAGGCATTAACAAGGCATGGTAACAAAATATATAAAGCGTAGCTAAACATTTAACCAATTAAATTAAAATTGAAAACAGTAAGCAATTAGAAAGAGTATCTTAAGAAGAAAACACTTTCAATATAGAACACAACTGTGCATCAAATTACTTCACATGAGACCTCTGCAGCTGGAGAGAATCACTCTGCCTGACCAAAGATCTAAACATGACAACAAAGCCCCCATGGCTACAAAGTTAACATTTAGAAAATAATATAACATAAAAGTAACCAAAAAAATAGATAACATTTGTTAGATAACAGATATACCACTAATCATTATTTATTAATTTCTGTTTCAAGAATACAAAAACCAAGAGTGCAAAAGACCAGACCTAACAATAAAAATTAAGGAAATGCTGAAATAAAGAAAGAAAAATCCAAATGCTCACAGTCATCACCAATGTGTAACTATAATTATAAAAACAAACAAGCATACTATAAAAGTCATTAAAAAATAATCCTAAACTTTGCTTCAATTTAAATAAATAATTGTAGAGTTTACACTTAAATATAACAATACTTATGAACAAAAATATCAAATGTGTATATCTTTTTCAACAGTAAAACTTTAAAAAAGGATATAACGATGATGGAAAATAAGATATCTCCAATAAACATAAAAAGCAGCAACCCAAAAAAAGACGAAAAGATAAAAATATAACTATAAAAGTAAAATATGTGTTGAAATTTAATAACATGCATAACAGTGTGAGAAAATCACACTTTTGTATGATCACTTGCATATTTTGCTGACTGGTATTGCTGGTTTTTAAACTCTTCACACTGGGTACTGCTGTCCAAATGATTACTCCCGAATCAACATGCTTAATTGTCCAGTAAGGCTATAATACACTATGCAGGAAAATAAATACACCAATGGTATGGAAAGTTAAATTTCACCTGTAGACTCCAGCACCTGTTGTACATCCACTAGGCAGATAAGGCAAATGGTTTCAGGCTTACGCGTGTAGCCTGAATACTGCAGCTTTTAAACCTGCAAGTAAACCTGTCAAACTAACCCGTTTCACAGACAAAAACCCTTTGCTTTTAAACATTAAATATGCAATTAAATAACTCACCCTAAAGTAGGCCTTGTAGCCTTTAAGGTAGGGAGGCTAGTATTTAAAAGTGGGACATGCAAGATTTTAATGTTAGTATGTTCCTACAGTGACTAGCCCTCAAACAATATTTTCACAGTACATGGGCTGTAGTTCATTCTATGCGGAAAACTAGCATGCAATTAACATACCATTTTCACTAACTCTGGTTTATGATACAGTACAGAAGTGATTCAACTACTGTTTTTAGTATTTATTTAAAACCCATGTCAATGGTGAAGTTGGATATTTTATAAATATTTGGAAAAAGTATCTTTTAAAGAATTAGACTTTGCATTAGCCTACCTGCATCTGGCCCCTCTCAGTGCTTCCCTTCTATGAGGTGTGAAAGCCTTTTTCCATAGCAGAAAAAATGGCTCAGGAAAGGCAGCTGGGCAGGGTTCAGGAACATCATTTGCCTGAAAGGGGCCATGGTGAGGTCTGCCCATTCATCGTTAAATGTAAAAAGCTACCTGAGGAAGAGATGCCTTTTTTACCTGTGCCAATGGTAAACAGCTTAGAACCAATCCAATGGGAAGGGTAGATAGTCCCAGAGCAAGTATGGTGGGGTTAAAGTGGAGGGGACTGAACATTTACATAGACACACCCCTGGCTTAGACACTAGCCACTTCGAAGGGCATAATGGTTCTGCCATGTTTGATAGTACTCAGAATAGTGAACTGCTTGCAAAAGCCAAACAGGATGTGCTGCAAAAATGGACTTGCAAGGGGCGTGGCCAACCATCGTGGCCGCGAGGACGTGTTCCAAGTAGGCTCCGCACCTTGCCTCGCAACCATGGGCCACA
Source organism: Calotriton arnoldi (assembly GCA_963921515.1). NCBI lineage: Eukaryota > Metazoa > Chordata > Amphibia > Caudata > Salamandridae > Calotriton > Calotriton arnoldi. Next base: position 67,307 of record CAWUFW010016738.1, read on the forward strand.
CACCTCGCCAATGACCCTAAAATCAAGCGGGTGGATGGCGAGCAACATGTAGAAGTTAACGGACACCCTATCTCTGGCCGAAACCACTCCGAGAAGCGGTGCTTCTGTGAGATCTGGACTGAAGAGGCAGCGCGGCGGGGAAGGCAAAATGGCGGTCGCGCCTGCCGAGCGGTGAACTCTCCTGAAAGACTGGGCGGCATCAGTACAGGCCACCTGAAGTGAGCTGGCTGCCGGATCTACAGCGTCCCCTGAACCCCCAACGGCATGGGGTGGAGGTGGTTCATGCCCGGAGTGCAGGCTACATCAAGGTGAGTCCCTGGGCGAGCGGCTCGACTTCAGTGGCAGCGGCGGATCGGAGGCAACGCACTCCACCACGATTCAGGTGGATGCGAGCGCCAGCACAAAAAGGGGTGAGGTGAGACTCAAGGCTCCATTTCTGCAGTCTCCCCCCTAAGCCTAACGAGCCACCTATGTGGGAGCCAGGCAGTAAGCCTGACCCTAATATGGCACCCGGGGACTAGTGCCATGCCGCATGAAAGCGGAAGCGGAATCCGCCAATGTGACTGACCAATTGCACGCCACCCTCCTAAAATGTGAAGATCTTGAAAAACGCTCCCATAGAGACAACATCAGAGTGAGGGACTTGGAGGAGGGCTGTGAGGGCCCAGACCTGGAGGCTTTCATGGTGGGCCTGTTCTCCAGTGTCCTAGGAGATGACAGCCCCGAGGTCAAGCTGGGGTGTGTGCACAGAGTTGGCCAGAGGTTGGAGGGTGAGGGCAAGCGCCCAAGAGACGTACTTGCCAATTTCAGCTTCATCAAAACCAAGGAACTTGTGCTACAAAAAGCTAGAAACAGCGACTCCGTTTCATTCCAGGGGTTCACTTGCTCGCTTTTCCAAGATGTAGCTCAAGCCATGCTGGCACACTGGCAACAGTTTCGACCGATAACTGCAGTGTTAAGGGAGCGCCAGATCAAATATAGATGGACCTACCCCTTTGGCATCGCTTTCTCTTTCGGCAACAAGCGATGTCATTTCATTGAGTTGTCTGGGGCTGCTGCGCTGCTTGGCTTAGATATGGTAACAACGCAGAAGACTGTGCTGCGGGTGAACGCGGAACAACCACAGGAGCAACGTAGGTCGAGATCCTGGCAAACGCCCAAGAAGGGGGGCAAATCGTCGACCCGACAGCAGGTGCCAGACCCTTGACACTATTTTCTCTTTCATTATGGAGTACTACCCTCTGAACATCAGGTTGCAGGGGTCCTTAATTATGTGGAGGTCCGTGCAAAAGTGGGCCCACTTCTCCAGGGGTCGGGACCACAGGACATTGGCAAACAGAGATTTTTCTCTCACAGATTTCCCAGACCCCCTCACCCACCTTGGCCCAGATGAGGAATGGCTAGAGACTTTTTGAGTGTCCAACAATTAGCAACGCGGGGCTCTGGGAGCGGTCGTGGATGCGCCCCGGGAGTCACCAGCAGTGAGGATGTTTCATCACCTTGGAGACTTCGTGCTTTATTGTCTTGTTGCCATCCTGTTGTTATGTTATTCCCATGACTTTTCTCATTTAATTCTCTATTTTGGAGGGGGGGGACGGTCAGGTCAGGGGCCGGGGGAGTGTGTGGCGGGGACTAGGTGGGCGACTTTGGAGGTGATTAGTGACTTCCCCACATAATCTGATGTCTCTTAAGTATATGTCATGGAACATTATCGGGCTCAACTCTCCCAACAAAAGGCAATGCATTTGGAAGTTTCTGGGGGACAACCAGGTGCACATAGTTGCCCTACAGGAAACCCACTTGAAGAAGGGAGACGACCTCCGCCTACGACACAAATCTTACCCACAGATTTTCCGTTCCTCTAACACCACTAAACAAAATGGAGTGGCCCTCTTGTTTCACTCTTTGGTGCCCTTTCAGCTGTCTGATACGAAATCAGACAAAACTGGGAGATTCATTATGGTTAAGGGGGTTCTCTCAGGCCGCCCATGCACTATTGCCACAGTCTCTGCCCCGAACTCAGGGCAATCAGAGTTTCTCTGTACATTCCTCACTGCTCTTGAGGGTTTTGTCTTGGGAGACATAATCTTACTGGGGGATTTTAATCTTATTTGGGACCCGTCTATGGAAACCACTCACCCACACAGATCACCCTCAGGAGTTTTCACTAAGACACTTAAAGCCACGCTATTGAGGATGGGGCTGACTGATGTTTGGAGAACGCTGAACCCCTTGATGCGTGACTTCTTCTTCTCACACTCGCATAGAGCTTACTATAGGATAGACTACATCTTCCTAAGCTAATCACTTCGCTATGCTACCCTGACGGCAAAATTGCATTTGATATGCTTATCCGACCATGCGCTGCGAGAACTAGGGGTTGATTGGCTGGCCCGCGCTTTAAACTTAAAAGATGGTATTTTCCTAACATTCTGTGTAGAGCCGGACTACTCCGAGATGAACTATGACAGTCAATTAGGGACTTTTTCAGCAACAATGACCCCAAAGATACCTCCACCTTAAACAATTGGGATGCCTTTAAGGCTGTTATACGAGGTAAAAGCATCGCTCTGGCCACCTCCTTACGAAGGCAACAAACCTCAGAGTGGCTATCTTTGGAGGGGAAATTTCAGACCGCAGAGAAATTACATAAGGAGGCTCCGTCTATAAAGACCCAAAGAAAGGTCACGGCGTTAAGGGGTAAACTCCAGGCAATTTACACCAATAGAGCTGAAAAGACCGTTTTACATATCCAGGCCCGAGGGTACGACAGTAATGATAAAATCGACCCACGACTGGTGAGGCAGCTAAGAGCTAAACAAGAGAAGGAATACATTAGTCTGATAGTCGATGAATCGGGCACTTCTCACTACTGCGAAGAAGGGAAGGCGAGAGCCTTTTGGGAGTTCTATAAAATGCTCTATACGGCGGACCCCTTAAGTGAGTGTGACCAGTTGCAGTACCTTGACTCGCTTGAGCTCCCACAGATTTCATAGGCTTCCAACGAAAAGCTAAGCCAACCCATAACAAAAGACAAGGGACAGAAGGCAGTAGATGCCTTAAAACTTCAGTGGTCCCCGGGGCCCGATGGCTTTAGCACACTGTTTTATAAAACGTTTGGTGTGGGGTTGATGCCCCACCTGACAGCTCTTTTTAATGAGTTAGCGACCCTTCATCACTTATCTACGTTGATCACGCTGATACCCAGGCAGGGAAAAACCCATAACTATGCACCTCCTATAGAACTATAGCGCTTTTAAGACGCTAAGCTCTACTCTATGATATTAGCAAAAGACAACAATAGATGGACGGAATGCAGAACAAATCAAAACATTCACCCCCAGTCAAGAGATCTGGGTTAAATCCATCATTCTTTTGCTCACCATGCCACCCCAGTTTAGACCTGGCCATATGCAAATCAGTCTTGACCCTGTGCCTCACGGAACAGTCCAGCTCGAACTGCCAAGCCAGGTCCTCCCTGACCGGAAACAAGCATCCTAGGACCGGTTTCGGGGTTTCACCCTCTTCAGCCAGGATAGCTTGATTCCAGTGGCACAGTGAGCCCAGGACCCAAGTCTGGGCATACCTGGTGCACTTAGGGCGAGAAAGCAAAAGACAACAATAGATGGACGGAATGCAGAACAAATCAAAACATTCACCCCCAGTCAAGAGATCTGGGTTAAATCCATCATTCTTTTGCTCACATGCCACCCCAGTTTAGACCTGGCCATATGCAAATCAGTCTTGACCCTGTGCCTCATGGGAACAGTCCAGCCCGAACTGCCAAGCCAGGTCCTCCTTGGACCGGAAACAAGCATCATAGGACCGGTTTCGGGGTTTCACCCCTCTTCAGCCAGGATAGCTTGATTCCAGTGGCACAGTGAGCCCAGGACCCACGTCCTGGAGGACCTGGCTTGACTGGGGGTGAATGTTTTGATTTGTTCTGCATTCCGTCCATCAATTGTGTGTCTTTTGCTTTCTCGCCCTAAGTGCGCCAGGTATGCCCAGACGTGGGTCCTGGGCTCACTGTGCCACTGGAATCAAGCTATCCTGGTTGAAGAGGGGTGAAACCCCGAAACCGGTCCTAGGATGCTTGTTTCCGGTCCAGGGAGGACCTGGCTTGGCAGTTCGGGCTGGACTGTTCCCATGAGGCACAGGGTCAAGACTGATTTGCATATGGCCAGGTCTAAACTGGGGTGGCATGGTGAGCAAAAGAATGATGGATTTAACCCAGATCTCTTGACTGGGGGTGAATGTTTTGATTTGTTCTGCATTCCGTCCATCAATTGTGTGTCTTTTGCTTTCTCGCCCTAAGTGCGCCAGGTATGCCCAGACGTGGGTCCTGGGCTCACTGTGCCACTGGAATCAAGCTATCCTGGCTGAAGAGGGGTGAAACCCCGAAACCGGTCCTAGGATGCTTGTTTCCGGTCCAGGGAGGACCTGGCTTGGCAGTTCGGGCTGGACTGTTCCCATGAGGCACAGGGTCAAGACTGATTTGCATATGGCCAGGTCTAAACTGGGGTGGCATGGTGAGCAAAAGAAAGATGGATTTAACCCAGATCTCTTGACTGGGGGTGAATGTTTTGATTTGTTCTGCATTCCGTCCATCAATTGTGTGTCTTTTGCTTTCTCGCCCTAAGTGCGCCAGGTATGCCCAGACGTGGGTCCTGGGCTCACTGTGCCACTGGAATCAAGCTATCCTGGCTGAAGAGGGGTGAAACCCCGAAACCGGTCCTAGGATGCTTGTTTCCGGTCCAGGGAGGACCTGGCTTGGCAGTTCGGGCTGGACTGTTCCCATGAGGCACAGGGTCAAGACTGATTTGCATATGGCCAGGTCTAAACTGGGGTGGCATGGTGAGCAAAAGAATGATGGATTTAACCCAGATCGCTTGACTGGGGGTGAATGTTTTGATTTGTTCTTTATTCCGTCCATCAATTGTGTGTCTTTTGCTACTCTATGATATTGGCAAGCAGGCTGGAAGAGCTCCTTCCGGACTTTATTCATCCGGATCACTCCGGCTTCATCAAGGGAAACCAGACTCACGATAACCTATGTAGGATCGTCCACTAGTTTGAGAAAGTTCTGAAAAAACATGTTCCGGTGGCCTTACTATCATTAGACGCAGAGAAGGCATTCAACTGGGTCAATTGGTCCTTCCTGAGGAGCTCCTAGCGACGGTTTGGGTTTGATGACACCTTTCTGGGCATGCTAAAGGTGAACTATCACTGTCTCAAGTCCCGGGTCCTAGTTAACGGGGTGGCCTCTGATTTTTTAAGTCTTTCAAGGTGTACGTCTCAGGGCTACCCTCTCTTGCCCATGCTCTTTGCGCTATGCATAGAACCACTTGCTGCGCATATTAGGGCAAATGCAGAGATACACGGGATCAAGTTCGGGCTAGATGATCATAAAATCTCTCTATTTGCTGATGACTTCCTCTTGCCCATTACGGAGCCCCGTACTTCGATCCTGGCAATTCAAACCGAACTTACCACCTTTGAGAAAGTGGCGGGCTTCAACGTTAACCTCTCAAAATCCTTCTTACTTAACCTAACAGTGCCCCAGGTGGAAATGGCCGCAATCGCAGCATCCTTGCCATTCAAGTGTGACCATAGAGAAATTACCTACTTGGGCATCAAAATTACACTTAATCCATCAGATCTATAGAAAGCCAACTTTCCCCCTTGCTGCAACAACTTAAGGCAGACTTTAAGAAGTGGGGCTCCGCATACATCACCTGGATAGGCAGAGTAAACGCCATTAAGATGAATGTCCTGCCGCGGCTCCTTTACCTTTTCCAGGCCCTCCCGATTACTCTTGACTGGGAAATGTTCATTGAATTAAAGACAATGATGACGAAATTCATCTGGCAGGGACATAGGGCCCGATTAGCTCACTGACTATTATCCAGACCGCGACTTTCAGAGGGGGGCTGTCCCTCCCAGACTTCCTCCTCTATTAAAGGGCTGCCCAACTCTGAGTTATAACTGAGTGGTCTCTCAGGGCCTCGGACAGACATTGGCTCCATATGGATAGGTTAGTGGTGGGTAGAACCATATGGGACCTCCTTTGGAGGCCAAAGCAGGACATGCCAAATAATGTGTACCTTAGCACTCCTACAGCCACTACTCTTAAAACATGGGACGAAGTCACCAAGACTTTATCTTTAACGACATTCCTGTCCCCCTACACTCCCATTCACTTCAGCTCGGATTTTCCCCCTGCCCGAGAGGGTCCCTTTGACAAATGGAGGGAGGGAGGCTGTCTGATGGTGTCAGATATGTTTGTGCGAGGGGAGCTAAGCTCCTTTGAGAACTGCACAACCACCTTTAAACTCCCAGCGACAGAAGAATACCAGTACCTCCAGTTGAAGCACTGGCTGCTACAACCCCAGATGTGACTTGCTGCACCTAGAGACCTGCTTCCCATAAAGAGATTTGCGCGATCTGGTGTACGACGAGGGTCTGTATCTCATTTCTCTACTGTCTTTTGCTCATGAATGGTCCCGTTCCACCCCCACGGCACACAGCTTTTTAGGGCACCATCCTGGATACCCCCTAACAGAGAAACAATGGTGCTCTCTCTATATGGATATTGCAAAATTTAATAGATCTATGTTTCTCAGGGAAGCCCACTATAAACGTATGTACGACTGGTACCTCTACCCTCAACAGCTCCACACTCTTTTTCCAAACACTTCAGACAGGTGCTGGTGAAGCTGTGGGATGCTGGATGATTTTCGCCACATTTGGTGGGATTGCCCTTCCATTCAGCCATTTTGTAGAGAAATTCTCGCCCAGATCAGGAAGATCCTAGGCTACCCAATACCAGATTCCCTGGAACATGGCCTTTTGGGGGTATGCAATCCCAGTCTGAAGCACCAAACGGGGGGATTGCTCTATCATGTAGATATGCATGGTGGTGGCGGAGCCCCCCTCCCTCTCTTAGTGGCATGCCTGGCTGTGGTGGGCTCTGGCCCTTGAGCGCATGGCAGATATCATGGCGGAGGCCGCTACAGCATTCGAATACACTTGGAGCCCGCAGGTGGGATACCTGTCGGAAGGGCTGCCGCTCTTTGCATGGGGCCCCAGATTGCAGGCTCTACATCTCTTTCACACATAGCACCCCGGGCTCTGCCATGATGCCACTAGGGACTTTGGAGTTTTTGAGCCTCCTATTCGATACAACTCTGCATGCCGAGCCTGGGGGTGGGGATTGCCCTCCTTACCCCCCTCCTCTTGCATTCACCCCTGCCTGCCTTAGGGACCCCTCTGACCCTCAGTCTGACTGTGATACAAACCACTGGATTGTTTTGTTTAGATAATTAGTATTTTTCTATCTATGTTGTGAGCTCAGGTATATTCAGCACAGGTGCATTGAGAACTAGGTTGATGGTTCACTGAAATAACTGACAAAGAGGATAGTTGTACCTGTATATGGGGTGGACCTTGCCGAGTACTTGGAGAGAAGAGGTGTTTTATCTCTAGCTACATATCGCTCTTGGCTTATAGTAATGCTGTATTGAGTCTTGCAAGGTGTTAACCTTTGAAATTGCAATAAAAATATTTTGACAAAAAAAGGTGGACTTGCCCTAAGGAACTTTTTTTCTCATTCATTAGTGAGTGTCCAGGAGTCACCCAACCCACTGGCTAGTGAATCCTCAAAAGTGGTACCTCACCCTGTGCTCATCAGAACACTTTCTGGACCTTTAGAAGACCAGAAGACAACTGGGCCTGCTGTAGATGACCTGTGTGGAGACCTGAGAGGCTTGACCTGCTCCTACCTGAACACCCTTAGGTCAGCTAAGCAGGCTACCATTATTACAAGGTGAATTTACACGGCAAGAATGGGGGGAGAGGCATTTGCTCTTGTACCTTGCTGCTGTCAATTGGAATGCTCTTCCGTTGAATTTGCGACTCATGTCAGATGTCACCCAGTTTTAAAAACTTTTAAAAATCTGGCTCTTTCCATTCCAATGGTCTCTAATTTTTCATGAAATTGCCTCTATGACCTCAGCATCTGGATATCTCATTGGGGATGAAAGTGTGTTTTAGAAATCCTTTTAACATAACAAAATAACACCACTCAGGACCGAGAAGTGAACTCCAAGTGTCAGTGAGCTGACCTCCTGTGTGGATACAGGGACACAAGGGGCCTTTTTCTTTAAATGGCCAGATGACCAGTAACAACTGGACCTCACTGGTAGCCTCTGCTACAGTGAATCGTGGCCCTAGATGCTGTCACTGATGTTTTTGGGAGCTTTAGAAGAGACCAGGAAGAACTGCCCTAGAAAGTCTGAAAAGTTGCGGCTCATTTTAGTCTTCCAAGAACTCTAGAGCACCAGTGGGACCTTGCAGCGAGGGTGTACTATTTTGAGACAATCTAATAGTGACTGGGGGTAAGTGCCTGAAAAGTTTCAGCACTCCGTCCAAAGTCTCTTTGTGCTTGCTTTGTTCGCCTTACGTTGGCAGGGTATGCCCAGACGTGGGTCCCTTGCTCACTTTGCCACTGGATTCAAGTTAGCGTGGCTGATGAAGGGTGTTACTCTGAATCCAAACCCAGGATGCTTGTTTCCGGTCTGGGAAAGACCTGCCTTGACAGTTTGGTCTGGACAATTCCTATGACGAACAGGGTCAAGACTGATTTGCATATGACTGGCTTTGACCTGGGGTGGTGAAGTGAGCTAAAGAATGATGATGGATTTAACTCAGATGTAATAGTGACTGGGGGTGAGTGCCTGGAAAGTTTCAGCACTCCGTCCAAAGTCTCCTTGTGTTTGCTTTGTTCGCCCTCCGTTGGCAGGGTATGCCCAGACATGGGTCCCTTGCTCACTTTGCCACCGGATTCAAGCTAGCCTGGCTGATGAAGGGAGTTACCCCGAAACCGGTCACAGGATGCTTGTTTTCAGTCCAGGAAAGACCTGGCTTGGCAGTTTGGTCTGAACTATTCCCATAAGGAACAGGGTCAAGACTGATTTGCATATGGCTGGGTCGGACCTGGGATGGCTAAGTGAGCTAAAGAACAGCGATGGATTTAACCCAGATCCAATAGTGACTGGGGGTGAGAGTCTAAAAAGTTTCAGTGCTCTGTCCATCATCTTATTGTGTTTGCTTTGTTCGCCCTACGTTGGCAGGGTATGCATAGACGTGGGTCCCCTACTCACTTTGCCACTGGATTCAAGCTAGCCTGGCTGATGAAGGGTGTTACCTTGAAACCAGTCCCAGGATGCTTGTTTCGGGTCCAGGAAAGACCTGGCTTGTCAGTTCGGTCTGGACTGTTCCCATGAGTAACAGGGTCAAGACTGATTTGCATATGGCTGGATCTGACCTGGGGTGGCGAAGTGAGCTAAAGAAGGATGATGGATTTAACCCAGATCTAATAGTGACAGGGGTCAGTGTCTGAAAAGTTTCAGCGCTCCGTCTATCATCTCCTTGTGTATGCTTTGTTCACCACTTGTACCCAGTCTGACTTCCTGTTATGCTACATGGAACACAAATGCTGCAAGAAACCCACTTTCCTGAAATAGCCCAGCTCACCAGTTTCAACTGGACTTGTCTTGGACCCTGCTGGTGGCTTCCTTTGGGGTGAGTCCAAATGTTGTTCCTGAGGTCCTTGACCATTGGCTCGTGTTGGAGTATAATCCTTGTGCCCAAACTGCAAAAGCTTTGACGTAAAAACATTTTGCTAACTTTCTGCCTGGAGAACCAACAGGGACTGGGATAGCCATCAAAGCTGCTGCAGTCGACCTACTGATATAAATCTGACTTCCAGAAAAGTTTCTATGCCTGAACATAAACGACTTCAACAGGCACCAAGCAGCATCTGCTTGACGTTGCGATCTACCTAGCCACTCAGAGCTTGAAACTTATTTGTCCCATTTATAATAGGAAAATAAAACTTCAAGTTTCACAATGTAATTTGTAATGGGCTAATGGCTGAAACAGACATTTGGCAGCAGTTTAGGCCAGATGTTAGTTGATTGAGAGCAGAGAACAAACTCTGTGGAGTGAAAGCAGACTTACTGGTAGCTGGAGAAATGAAGTAGACCGTAGCGAATGCATGCACACTTCGGACACAGAGAATGTTTTCTATACTGCAGGACCTTGAGGATGCTGCCAGAGGAGATCTTAAGGGGACCCTGACTATCTGCAAGGTGCCATCAAGTAACTTTAGTTATGGGATGTCAGAATGGTGGTCGCTCCAATGGAAGGGCAAGCAGTGAAGTTGTGTACCCTGGTTATTGGACAGTGCAGAGCAAAACCATACTGTTTGCCTCTACGCACAGGTGCATGACGCACAATGCACAGCTTAAATATTTTATCTCATGCTCACAAATAAAAATTTGAAACGTACTTTAACATTTTGGAATACGCTCATTGGGGTGGGGTGGTTTTTCTTTCAACTCTGTTTCTCAAGCTGCCCTTGAGATACAACCTTTGTGTGAAATTATATTTCTCACAGCAGAAAGTATACTGTGGCTGGGTCCAGGCTGGAGCACCCACTATATGAGGACAATGAACTGGGACATCTCAGCACCTGGCTACATCATCCTTCCTGATGCAGCAATCAGGGACAGACAATGGACAGGCCTAAACTAGAAACCTCCTCACCTATGCCATCACTCACCCCTTCCATCTACCAAATGTCAATGCTCATGAAGGCTAATTTGGATCTCCTTGTTATATAAGAGTCCTGATGGTGGCCCGGTCCCTGTCTCTCTCTCTTCACTTGAGTGTCTTGGTCTCCTCTCTTCAGCTGCAGGAGTGCAAGCAATACACTTCCACTGTTTGTGAAAATATCCTCACCACCATCCAGTACCATGCTAAACTAGGGCTGTTCAAATAAATCCTACTTTGCTTTGATAATTAGTACTGTTGGACAAATTTGATTGGTAAACATCAGAAGAGGTCCTCTCTGGCATTTCCAGAATCTCCTTTTCAATGTTTTTATTAATATTTGCTCTATTTAACCCATAAATTACTGCTCCAGTCAAGCCCAGCCCGAGGCTCTTAATATGTCCCTATATATGCGCCCAACCATTGCTTAACATTTCTAACCCCTGGGCTGATCAGCTGTCCATGCTGAAGCAGTGGTCTTTCAATAGCCCGACGGTAACTGAACTGTTCACCTGATTTTAAGGCCTATTGAATAGTAACTAATATAGCACTGTCTCACATGCAGACAATGAAGTTTCTCGCTATAGTTTTGCATCATTAGAGTTCATGCTAACTCAAATATGTACTCTATGGGCCTGATTCACATAGGTAACTTACATGTTTGCACCAAAGTGAAGGGCCTGGGGGCTAGTCACAAACTGCAGGGGCTATTCACTAAGGCAACTTACACTTTTGAGAAATGTACACTTTTGATTAACTTTAAAACTTTTAGTTAATCATAAAATCTGATTGCAACGCTACAGAAAGGTGCAAGAGTAAATTACACGTTACTTACTCAATAGTGTAAGTTACATTTGTGATTAGCCCCTTATATTCCTGAAACCCTGCATGAAAATTTCGACCTTGACTTAAACCTTGTTGCCTCTCCTTTTCTCTTTAAATGACGCTTGCCTCCTCTTTCTGAGTACACGTTATGTGCAAGTTTGCCTTAATCTATATGTGTGTATGTCTGCAAATTGCCAACACCTCATCTCAAAGATCACAACTTGCCCTTCCTTTAAAATCATACCCTGCAACCTAGCAATATCTAATCTCCTCTGGCTCATCTACTATTCCCACCTTCCATCTGCGTGAACTCACATACCCCCCACTAATGATCACATCTAAGTCCTACTAATTTAGTATATCAGAAAGACATTGGAGTAAAGGCATGGAATGATATCCTTGAGATCACAAAACTAATCCCAATAACCAACAAATAGCCATAAAATTAATCATTAACCTTGGGTCTGGAGCACCATGCTGCCCATCATAAAGCCCTTCAATGCCCTGTCAGGAGTAGTAATGTCATATAAATTACACATTTAAAAGAATATATATTCTTCTGTGCCATATAATATCCCATGGTATCCTAATAATCAAGATATTTCCGCAACAATATTAATGACCAATGATATTTGTAAAAGACAATTAATGTCGAACACCAATCTATTAGAGTGTTTGCCTAATTTGCTCTCTTGCAAAAGAAAAAGGGCTGCAAACTATTTTTCTGCAGCATCAGAGTTTTTCTGGGACCCGTGACTTGGTGCATGGAAAACTTAAAGTTTTGTACCACACTTGCTATATCTTGAGATTTTCCCAGTTTTCAGTGTCCTACTTCTTAAGACCAATAACAACTGAAAAGTATGTTTGCTGTTTTCCAATATTTCCATAAAGAGACCCCAGTGTCCCAAACAAATGTGGGTCTTTCATTGCCACTTCCTGTGCTGTACCCGTAAAGTTTTTTACTTGCCTTAGTGATATGAACCATTCAGCTGCTGTTATGTAATTAGATGGATCAAGGATAAATTAGATTTTGGCGTGGCTCTTAATATTAGATGTTGTTTGTCAGTTTGCCTTCAAGCATCTCAAGAAGATTTCATTGCTCGGTTTATGGAGGTGATAGCAATATTAGTCAAAGGAAGAGAGTGAAGGACCGCCTGCGGGGATGAACTGAGGTTATGATAATTGGGTGGGAAGTACCATTTAGCATCCCTTTGTGGCCACCTTTTGTCTTCATTTCACCACAGATAGCACACAAGATTACAAATATTTTTAGTGGTGGGTTAGTGCAAACATTCTAATATCAGATCATACTGAGGTGCCAAAAGAGCTACCAAACAGCTGGCCTGAGCTATTAGACCATTCAGGCCACAAAGACTCATGGAAAAAGGGCTCTGTGTCTGAAATGGATGTAAATGAGGCTGGTCCCTGCCCCATAACACATTGGTTCCTTTCTGTAAATTTTACTTGTTAGTCCTTTCGTTTTTTATTTTTGTTTCCACACATTAGTACTTTAAATTTTCAGTTTTCGTTTTTCTTTTTTTTGCTTTAATTTTGGTCAATGGACCTGCAAAAACTAGGTAGCTATAATAGAGAAGCTATAATACAATATTATTAAATAAAATGCTTTCTACTATACCTTAGAGTAGTTACAAGGGCAACTCTCCAAACTCCACTCCTTGATGAAGCTTGTTGTATGCTGAGGCTTGGGATATAGCTTCACTGATTCCCATCCAAAGGCTCATTCGGCATCAACAAGCACGTAGCTTACCATAGTGCTCTATCCCCGGACCTGGAAAATCTGTTGCCAGCACCCACTCTCTAGTATCCAACATCCATCACCATGAATTGTGCCCAGTGCCACATTATGCCACAGACCGGCAGAATGGAGCTCAGATGGTGAACCTCCACTCGCTCATAAGCTTACTATATAAACCTTCTGTAAGATCACAGCATGAAGACCAGCAGTAGACTACAGCAAGCCAAACTGCACACCACACACTAGTGAGAAGACTAGAGCACAGCTCAAAACCGAGCCTGTGAATGCCACTGCTTTCACTGCCAGACAGTAGGAATAAGACTTCATATATATCTATTCTCATTCAAGACACACTAACCAACCACCGTGCCAATCAAACACACTAAAATAATTAACACACCCAAACACATTCTCCATGGTCCCATTGACAGGAACCTCTGCTGCTGGCTACAATTCCTCTTGCTAATGTAAAAATGTGTTTTTTTAAAATAAAGTCTATTACACTTTGATACACTTGAGAATTCACAGACACCAATTAAGCTAGCCCCCAAAAAACAGAAAAGGGCCCAATACCAAGACACACCCAATAAGCCTGAAAGCTTGCATCTGCAGACATTGAAAGTATGATCAACAGTCAAATTTTAAAACAGGTAAAACACTCTATTTGAGGATGTCAAACACGATCATCGAATTCGATAGTCCTCCATTCAACCAACATATGCAACACAATGAGTCATTTAAGGAAAAAAAAGACGAGATTAGGCAACACATAAACAGCATTAGACAACTTAAGGCTAGGTTTGCTAATTTTTCAAACAATGCAGCACAGCAAACACATGTGGTATGCTGCCTTTTGCAAGATAGAAAACAGCCCAGAGTCAAATCTACTAAAATTGGCCTGCTGCTGGTGGCAGCCCCTGCACTGACTAGTGCTCAAACAAGGCTGCCTTACACAACACACAGTCCCTCACACCATGGTACAGAGGTCAGTGTGCACTGTGTAGCATAGGATTTGTAATGGAAGTATATTCTTCCACTACAAATTCCTCTGCCTAGGGGTCTCCAACCTTTCTGTATTGAGAGCTACTTATGTTCAATGAAACGCACTGAGATCATCTAATATTATTAGTGTTGTATAATTTAAATTGTGCTATATGTATATTATTTCAACCAAGCAAAAGCTTTCTAATGTAATAAGCTGGGCTGTACACAGGTGAGCTACTCAGAGCTAGCTGGAGAGCTACAGTAGCTCACGAGCTACTGGTTGGAGACCCCAATAAACTCAGAAGGATCCCATGCACTGGGTGTATGCTGTGCACTGCAATGTTTCAGTTCTTTGGGGAAATTAACACATTTCCCCTTTCTAATACCTGCTTCAAGAAAACACAAAGCCCAGTCTGGCTATCTTAGTAAATTGAGCTTTGCCTCAAACTCTATGGACCCAATTAAGCAAGGGACTTATGACTCGTAAAGCTATGAGTGAGGAGTCTCTACAACTCCTAAAGCACTCGTGGCGGACTATCCGTGCTAAGCACTGCAGTATTTGCACTCATCCGCCCAGCAATGCCTTCTCAATGCAAAGTGACACAAAGCAGTGCAAACTGAGCTTCACAATGAGAAAAGGGTACCTTTTATGCACAAATAACCTTTTGTACACGATAGTAAATATGCTAGCATAACTTTACTTTGTTTTACATTGCTTGGCACAAGTACAAGCTTTAATAAATCTGGATATTGGTGTCCTCTGTTCCATCTATCCATACAACATAAGAAAATTAATCACTTTCTGAATGATTGGACTTAAAGCCTTGCCAACATTCTTTCCTCGTCAAAGCCACTCCAGATGAAGATGACAACCTGCTATCCTTCTTGACTATATTTCCATCCACAGAGGCACTCACATCACCTTCCAACATAGTCAGCACCTCATTCATACAAGCCAACTTCCCTGATGCCTTTAAAACTTGACAGGTCCACCAGCAACAGAAAAAACAAACCTCAGCTCTGGAAACCTCATCACTTATCAACTTGTAACACAACTAGCCACTCAGAAAGGTAAACCAAAACACAGCAGCCATTCAAGTGCAAAGCAAAATCAACATCAACTTCCTCGTACGTGATTATCAATAAGACTCCAATTGCAGTATTGAAACGGGAAACATCCATTACAACGCAGTCATTACATCGCACTGCTTTTACAACGCAGTTGTTACAACGCAACTGCCTTTACATTGCATGCCATTACAACGCATGTGTTACAACGCATGTCACTACAACGCATGCCATTACAACACATACCATTATAACGAATGCCATTACAACGCATTATAAGCTAAGTAATAGAGATTTTTTACTTTTAGGGTGGGTATGGGTTTTGGGGTAGATGGGAATAGTAATTTTTACCCCTACACTATCCAACACTTTCCCTACTGTTGCACTCACTGGAGTGGGAATAGTAATTTTTACCCCTACACTATCCAGCACTTACCCTACTGTTGCACTCACTGGAGTGGGAATAGTAATTGTTACCCCTATACTATCCAACACTTACCCTACTGTTGCCCTAAAAGTATTATGCGTTGTAATGGTATGCGTTGTAATTGTATGCATTGTAATGGAATGCTTTGTAATGGTAGTTTTTAAAAATGCGCTGTAATGGCATGCGTTGTAAAATCATGCGATGTAATGGTAGTTGCGATGTAAAAGCCGCATTGTAAAAGCATGCTTTGTAATTGTTTGCATTGTAACGTCATATATTCTATTGAAACAGTCACTATCAAATGTCACAGATGCTGCTTTACCAATCACATGTAATTTTGACTCCACTTTATGGTCCTGCTTGATCTCTCAAGGGCCTTCGATACCATCAACATTCAAGCTCATACACCGAAATATATTCCAATAACATGAATGGAATTTGATGGCACTGTGCTAGAATGATTCTTCTCCTGTGTCTCATCTGCGCATTTTTTTAACAACATTTATTTCTTGTTTATCAGTGCAAAAGAATACACAGGAGAATCAACACAATACAGGACGTCCATAACTGTGCCGACATTCCAAAATGTAATACAAGTTAGCATCTGGACCCTGGGAAGGGCAAAACAACCAGAATAAGGATACACATGATGGATCCCAGTGCTTCTTAGACTCAAACAGCTAGATGAATCTGGGTTATCTTTTTGTAGGAAAGTATTGGAGGAAGGCACTATAGGAAAGGGTGGGGGAGGGGTCGGGGTATAGGGTAAACAGCCACAAGCGGGCAATAGAGGGATTGTCATACAGGAGAGATGGCATTATGTCAATCAATGAATGAAGCGATATATGTTAGCCATGAAAGCAATTAGCATTCATCAGTATTTCAACGCTTCTGGGGTGGATTCGTGATGGTGGTGTCATTGGGTGTGCTCAGAGCGTTGGTATCGTAGCACTTGTAAGGAAGGGACCACACTGCCTCTAAGGTACGTAATTTGCCATTGAGCCTGTATATGATCTGGTTGGGGCAGGCTACTCGAGGAAGTTCAAGTTGCCAATTGTTGCATGATGGCAGGGTGGGTTGTCGCAAATGGCAAAGTATACAAAGCTTAGCCCTGGCAAGTGAAGGTCATGCAACAATAGGTCAGGGAGGTCTGAGATATCATGGGCAATGTTTGGCTGGGGAAAGGGTGAGATCGGCATAAGGCTACACTGTCAGAGTAGTTACCACACATGTTCCTAATAGATGGAAAGAGTTGGGCAGGACATTAGAATGCAGAATAGGTCACAATGATCAGCACTATACCTCCAGCAGAGGTCATGGGGAAAGAGTTTAGCCTGTTTGAATTTCCAATGGGACCAGTACCAATCGTTCAGAAACTTGAAGTATAAGAATTTCAAATGGGACTCCCAGTGAGCTCTGTCATGGCCAATAAGCATAGATGCCCAAACATTCGAGGTGTAGGCCTTCTCTAAGAATGGCTGCCACTGGAATCGGGTAGCTGTAAGGGTTGGGAGGGAGTGGAGGACATAAATAAGGTCCTTACAGAGGCCAGATTTTATACCCCTATGTTGTCCTAGCATCTGTAGATATTGGAAGAGAGGTGACATGGGCAGATCCACTGGTGGATCAGCACAGCTGAAACTGAGACAATGAGCAGGTTGACAATAATGCCAATGATCAGTAGCTCAAAGTTCAAATTCTACGCTCACGGATGAAAACAGTTTACATTTGATCAATTCGTCACAAGCTACACTCATAGCAGGACACCCAGGAGAAGGACTGTCCACCTATATGGAGAGATGCATTATACCATAATGGGGTCTTAAGATGTAGAAAGGGGGAAATGCTCATGAGTTTGTGAGTTTTCTTCCACATCCAGGACTGGGTTTGAAGCAATCATCGGGTTGGCAGCCGAAAGGTACAGGGGCAGCACCATGTTTGGGGAATCAAGAAGATTACTCTCCAGGTGCATCCAAAATGGGCTCTCGCATCTGGGGTGAAGGTGGGCAACTAACTGGGATAAGTGGAAGGCCGGGCTATAGGAGGTCATATGGTGAAGCCTCAGACCACCCGCCACTGTGTTACCCCAGAGGAGAGTTGTGTAATTCTGGGCTTGCGCTCACTCTATATATAGGATCTGATATCTGCTTCAATATGCTCTAGAGGCTGCCTGGATATCTTGAGGGACAACATGCCCAAGAGATATTTGAAGCTGAACACAAAAATCATATTCACCATTTGGACTTTCCCCCAAAGGGACAAATTAAGGTGTGACCATTTCAGGAAATCCTACTTGGACTGTTCAGTCAGTGGGATAAGATTATCCACCACTATCCAAGAAAGCCCTCTGTTGATGCGGATACCTAAATGTCAGAGTCCCTCCGGTAACTCATTTTATTTTGTAGCCATTAGGGCCAGCTTTTGGCATTGAGCTGCCTACATTAAAGTCCTGCAGATGGCAGCATCCCTCCTACTTGACTCCAATGATTCAGACTGAACCGCTTTTAATCCTTTTTACTTGCTGCAGGTGCCATTTTACACCCCATTAAGCCCCTTCCTTTCTCTCCCATCTCCCTTTCACCCCACTGTTGACACACACCAACACCAACACCACCATTCACACCATCAACAGCTTGGAATTAGCGCAAACCAGCTATGCTGTGAGTGAACCAAAATATTTAGGGGAGGTGCTGAGAAGGTAGTGCTCAGAGGTCAATTTCTGCTTTCATGTTTGAATGACCATTAGACACAAAATGGACCTCCTACTACCTTATTTTATTCACCAGCTGCTGGGAGGGGGCCAAGTTTATTTCCACCCAGGGCGCAATCCAGGCAAGGGCCAGCTCTGGCAGCCATGCATGCAGGCGCACATGATGAATCTGGTCATGGGTGAGGGCTTCAATTTCTGACCAGTTGATTTTGTAGCTCAAGAGGTTGGAGAAGTCCTCTCTGATGTACATAACTGTGACTATGGAAGACCACAGGCAGGAGAAGAGAAGCAGAATATCATCCACATAGAGCATAGCCTCAATTTCTCCTACTTCAGTGGAGATCCCTTCCACCTCCCATGACCTATGGATGGCTGTCATTAAAGGTTCTATTGCAAGTAGGAAGAGCACTGGGGGCAATGGGCACTCCTGGAGGGTGCTGCAGCCAATATAGAAGAAATCCAAAAGGAAACCTTAAAAGGACACCTCAGCCATTGGGAAGTTGCACAGGAGGTGGTCCTTTCTGATGAAATCATTGCACAGGCCGATATGGGGCATGACCTGAAGGCGGTATGGCCACTCTACCCAATCAAATGCTGTCCGGTCCAGGGAGAGCATCAGCATCTCTGACGGGTCTTCCCTCACACACCATAGGAGGTAAGCAAGGGCACTAAGATGATTATGGGAAATGTGGCCCAGGACAACACCCACCTGGGACTCGTGAATAAGTTGGGGCATCACCCTCCCAAGCTGTGTGTCAAGATTTTAGCCATAATTCTTGAGATCCACATTCAAGAGGGAGATGGGGAAATACCTGGCACAGTTCAGGGGGTCTCTGTAATTCTTGAAGAGGAATGTGATACCCACTTTGTTAGATATAACCACAGAGAATTATTCTTCGCTGCTTCACAGAAAGCCCGAGTCAGGTGGTGTTCGACAAGATCCTTAACTGTTTTATAGAATCCACTGGGAAAACAGTCCTCATCCAGCAATTTACATGTTAAAAAAGTCTCCATGGCCATAGCCACCTCTTCCTCCATGATGGCCCCAGAAAGCATATTGTGACCCTCTTCATTAAGAGTGGACAAGCACAAGGGTACCAAGAATCCCTAAATCTATGCAGGGGTGGGCACAAAAATCAGAGGAACACAGAGAGGAGGATTAGCCAATGAATCTATAAACTACGTCTCTAGGGTGGACTAAGGTGTGTCCCAAAGCATCATAAATCAAAGTAAAGGATAGCTAATTGAGATTTCAACTGTCACAGTTAGGCAGCCAATCACCTATAAGCTTTCTCGCAGTGATCAAAACGGTGGCAATGGAGGTTGACCAAAGCTTTTCCAGAAGTGACAGGGAAAAAGGAGTTCAAACATATTTTCGCCAAGTCCTAATGGTTCCACAGTGTTGGTGTGGAAATAGCTGTGTATTATGCCGTAATGGTGCTAACTTCAGACTCAAGGGCCCGAAGTTCTGCTTGGGCCTTGTGTTTTCACATCGCTGAGTCCTGCATCATCATCCTTCTCAACAATGCTTTGCCCGCCACCCACATTATTCTGTGGGAGCCCACTGAACCTTCTTTATCAGTGAAGTATGATCAGATGTGGTTGCAAAGCTGCTCCTTGTTCTCTGGACACTTGTAAGCAAACGGTCTCATACGCCACCTGATTGGGGATGTGTGGGTAACTTCCAGGTCCAGAATAGATCTAACCAGACTATGGTCAGCAATTCCCTCCTCCAAGATATAACAGTATGTGATGTAAGAGAGTAGTCTGCCATGAATGAGATAATAGTCAATACGGGACTTGGTCCCCTAGGGCAGGAGAAGAAGGTGTAGTGCCTGTTAGATAGATGATCCCAGTGCCAAACACCTACCAGGGCATGATCATCCTCTAGGTCCCACAACAGGATCCTGTCAGTCCGGTGGTAGGAGTTCTAAATTCGGGTCCAGGGCTAGGTTCTAAAGTCATGTCCGCGGCTAGGTACCTGTCGCCCCCAACAGGACAGGGGATGTCCCAAATGATGTAAGAAGTCTGCACAATTGGGCAAGGAAGCAAGATTTATTGTTGGTTGGGGCATAAACGAACCCCACAACTACAGATCACTCCAAAACCCATATTTTTTGCAAACAATCAGCAACCCTCGACGTCAGTCCACATCTTAAGGAGCTTATATGGCAACCACTTCCAATGAGTATATCTACTCCACACTTCTTGAAGCAACTGTTTGCAATGAAGACTCCCCTTGGCCATTTACTGATCTGCTGCTACAAATGGATACTATGACCCATTCTCACTCAAGTTTCAATAACTCCACCGGGGATAGCTGGCTCTCCTGACGCAGTGCTATGTCTGTAATTTTGCATGTAAGTAGTGTAGGATCTTCTTGCACTTATTGTAATGGACTAAGCCATTAACGTTCATAGTCATCATTCTTAGTGGCTGTGGCAATTCCAAGGGTGGTACAGGGTTGGTCTTTCTTCCCCAAGAGCAGTGGGAATCCATGAGAAAGGCCACCTCTATGAAAAGGTGGGTATCTGCTTGCTGCTGTGGCACTAAAGAGAAGGGGAGGGAGTGAGGATAGTGAAGTGCATGTATGCACTCAGGGATAAAATGGGAATTTTAGCCTTCAGTCTTTGGGTCTCGAACTTGAACCTGTGCCAGACAGGGCCATGTCGCCACCCCCTCCCACCTGCCAAGAACAAGAAGCAGAGAGGCACAGCATGGGCTGAAAACTTGAGTTCGCAAGTGGATACACATCCAGGGAAGCTGTTCAGAGGTGTGAGGACAAGGGCATGAGATTTCCCCCGGGTCACCACCCTGCACTACCGGCTTTCACGGAGGAGGGGTATAAGGAGGGCCAACCCTTGAGTGATGCTGCGAAAAGAAGGTGTAAATCTGACTAATTCCTCAAGGCAAGAAGATCAAGAGAACAAGCAGAAGGATGGCTCAACAATGAAGAGAACTGAGGCAATTGAGCATAATTAAAAAGTATAGCACATCACAACTTGGAACAAAATGAAAGGATATAGACAGCCCTCTGTAGCAACTCCAGTGCCCTCATCCGTATGTTTTAATGGGGATTGTGGCTTGTCTCTGTCCCTTTCTTTGTGTAATGCCTGTACCACCTGATGCACTCCATCACCGTACAACTCTCTTCTAGGGCACCTCCCAATCTCTGATGTTGGGCTGTTACCTAGGAGTCTTCCACAGGGGAACAGAGTCCACCTGTTGGGTGGATTTGGCAGTGTCCTGGACAGCCATGTCCATCAAGAGTTCCTCAGAAGAATCGGGGAACGTTTCCAGTTCTTCTGTATCTGAGGACTCCATAATACGTCCATCCACAGTGATCTTCATTCTCGCTGGTTCCAGGAGTCAGTCTCCGGGCAGATGTTCTTAGAATTCACGTAATGCAGTGCAGCAAGGCAAGTTGCTGTGCTGTATTGTGTTAATGGGAGACACCTGAAAAACACCATATCTCTAAGATGTGGACCTCTTCACCTTTCTCCCTCACTGGTGCACCTGAGGCTGCCTAGCAACAATGCAGCCACCCATGCACACATAGAAAATGCAGCACACATTGTTGTATTCCGCTTTAGGGGTCCGTATATAGGTTTTCCTGAATCATGTCCTTATATAGGCACAATTCGCCTTGCCCTTATATAGGCATATAATCCCTGTCCTTATTTAGGCATTAACCGTGTACTCCAAATACAGGCATGGTCACTGACATCCGTCCACCCTAACGTCACAACGAGTTCTTAGAAACCAGACCCTTAAGCTTCGGGAGTTCCCCTAGCACAGGACTATTGATTTCTCCAAGAACTCATCTATTATGTATGAACCGTTATACCTTAAGGGTTCATTACTGACGTCTTCCTATGTCCGACTTCACGTCAATGCTAACATTCCTCGACACCTACCAGGTATACATATACCTTCCCTTGCCCAAGCAAGTTAGAGGAGACCTCGACTTCAGAGGAGCCCGTATCCCGGCCTGACGCACTGAGAAGACGCTGTAATTCCTGCACGCAGACCAATCCAGCTTCCAGTGTTCTGACTCCCTTCGCGGGGTGTTAGAGTTCCAAGATCCGGCAGGAGATTCCCACCTCTCTCATTCTCAAGGTATGGAGCTGACTAGATCCTAGAGGGACTCTTGGCATATTAGACTTAACACACTCTTAGTTTACAATACTAGAGAATACTCCACCTACTTCTACTCTTCCCTACACCTAGTCTAGGTTAGGTACACTGGGGTAGAACTAGCTTAGAGACGCATCGTATGAGTACTCTCATTTTTAGCTCATGTTATTTATGTACGTGAATATATGCTAAAAGATAATGCTAGCGCAGTATTATTTATTTCTACTGCTTACGCTGTACATTATTTATCTTGCATACTGTCTTGTGATCATAACAGCACATATCTCTTACACGAGAAACAAGACTGTTCAATAAAACCCTTTTTATTGAAACGCCCGTCTTTCCTTTCTGTGTAACTCTGCAGAAACTAAGCATGCACGATTGAATGAGTGAAACTGTTATCTATTGTTTCCACGATTCTGAGATATGTTCCGCTTCTAAAGGGAAACAAAGTTGTCATGTTTTTCGGTTGCCAGAAACTACTCCCTTCTTGTTCTCAAGGAGTGTCTAGTGGCCTCTGAGCTAGCTGGCACAGGTAATTAAGTTTAATATAATCGATAGGGACATACCGACCTTAGTCCTATGTCAAACCTATAGGTTATATTATTCCAATGCGCAGAGCCTATTAGGGAAATAGGAACTACACTACAACATAGAAAGAGGAAGTAACTAAGAGAAATAAATATATTTATCCTTGTTACTCCTTACTGGAGAAGGTGTAGCATTTTGATGCATTCCCAGGTTTACTAGCTTTAGTAAATCTGGGAATGTGCCAAAATCCACAGGTGGATGCATGGGAACACCCATGCTCCACCCATTGGAATACTGTCCCAGCACAAGGTAAGGCAAGGCACTGCTATGTCCTATGTTGCGTTACTTTGTAGTTACCAACCATGCAAAGCCATGCAAAGTAGATTTGTTTGGCTTAGTGAATACCATTTTGCATCAGGGCTGTGCCACAAAATTAACACAACCCCAACACAAAATCATTCTATATCGGCCCCTTGATGTCTCTATGTTTCATCCAGGTGAAATCGCCTGTATCTAGCGTTGATAGCTGCTGAGTAGTCTGCAGAGAAGGAGACCTGAGTTAGATCAGCTGACGAGAATACAGGAACTGATACTTGGGCACAGTCCATGGAGAAACAATCGGACACTCTTCTGCAGTCAGGGGTGTGCAGCCGTGCAGGCCTGGTTAACACAGGGGGACATGCAATTCAATGATGAGGTACCAGGGCCTGGTGTAGGAGGATGTGGTGCTGGATGTAGCAGGTGCGCCCGTAGTGTGGGAGGTCCAACCAAAAAAGTTTGGCTGAACAGGAGAACCCCCATCCACCAGTACAGGACTGAACTTGTGGAAGGCTGTTGTCACCTTGGGTATTATCAGAGCTGGTGCCAACACCCATATCCAAGGAAGGTTCAAGCATCACAGGGGACCCACGGGAGACATCACAATCATGGTTGTAGAACAAATCAAGCAGTTAAAGATCTTTGCCCAGTGTATTGAGGGGGCGGTCATGATACTTTCAAAGTCCCAAGGGTTTGAGTCGGGCAGGGCCTTCTCCCACAGAGTGTCACCAAGCGAAAGCTACAACAACACTCAACAGTAAGTATGGATCAAAGTACTCACAAAGGTGGGAGGGCTCTCCTTGAAGTTGTGAGTCAGAAGATGAGGGTAGCACAGGCTGAGATTGAGAAAAGGTCCTCCAATGCCCTAAAAGTAATTGCAGGGTAGGGAGTCCAGTGTTTGTAGTGTGTCCATGTGAGCAGGGGCCTGTGTCAAGGTCAACACAGGCCAGGGGATGCAGCAGAGGCAGTTAGGTGTCCGTTTTCTCAGTGCCCCAAAGGAGAGTCCAGATTCCAGCTCCAGCCATCCTCAGCTGGGGAGAGAACGGGCCATTACACCTTGGGTGTGGCTGGCAAGAGTTAATCACAGAGAAGTCAGGGGGGGCTGGTGCTAGTGCCCACACAGTAATGTCCAGCTCCTAAAATACCAGCAACCGACAACAGAGTCTCCAGGAGCCGCAGCATGAGTGCCGGTCTCCCCAAAGCAAGAGCCAGCCCGATAGTAAGGTGAGGGTGAGAAGGGCCCCTGGCCCAGGGAAGAGGAGGCCTTAGTAAGGTACTCATGCCAGCAAGGTGTTAACACTAGGCCAGCTCCTCATATTCTGCAGGTTGGTCTTCACATAATGGGGACATTGTGGTGTGCCACCAGGTGGCAGCAGTCACCAGATTGGGGCCCAGGCTGAAGGGTCGACCTCACTTCTGCACCGAAGTGTGGGGCTGCTCCCAGGCAGCGGCACCCCCACATGGCTGCATCAGATGCAAGTCCGGTGAGGCAGCATTGTCATTTGGACCTGTCACTGCAATGAAGGATGTGGCTGCAGTCTTCAGTGCTGGCAAAGCAGGAGAGGGAAGCTGGCGCCTCGGTGGGGCAAAGTCAGGGAGCGGCCATCCTTGTTGACTCCATGCTCCACCTCCCTTTAACTTTTTAACACACACCCACATTCGCTTCCTCCTACCGCCACCATCAGGTAAACTGGCTTGCAGTATACCATAGACTCTTGAATAGGTTCCTTACACTAGTACCCACATCTATCTTTTCAAACAACCATCACCCTCACCAACCTTGCACAGAATTGCCCATTTACATGTTGGTCTATCAGCTCCAGGTGCAAACTTGCAACAAGAATTGGCAAAGCCAGTAGGTCTGGCATTGGCAGTCAGACTTATGGCTTTGCCAATGACTGTATTGTGTTGTGTTTTTTGCAAAATGTTATTGTTGAGAAGCTGCCTAGCTCTCGGTAATCTAAATAAATAGACATTGGCTAAAAAGCAAAAATGTTGTTTGGTCTCAAAATACACACATTGCATTGTAGTCCCTTGCACTTAAGGAAACTTTGTTTGTGGGTGTGCCTCTGAAGAAAGAGCAGAATGCTGTCACTCACAATGAAGTTAGCCAATGTCTAGCTGTATGCTGCAGTGGGTGGAAGACAAATGTGAATGGCACAAAAACAGAACAATGGATGAGGAAGACTGACTGAAAGCCCCTATAAGTGTATTACATATAAGTTCAGTAAAATGAAAAGGTCTTAGCCAATGCCAGATCAAATCATGTCATCTCCAAATCCTTCTGCAACACCTCACATAATTAGATAATTTTCCAACACTCTACTATGTTGTCTCGTTCAATCTAAGCTGTACATCCTCCCGTAAAACCTTCAAAGTAGCTTTCAAATGGATCTCCTCCAGCCTCAGGTCCCTCCCACAACATCTGCCCTCCATGACTTACGTCACTTGAGCAGAGTATACCGTGCCTCTGAAGAAATACTGTGTTTACATTCCGGTTTCTTCTGCATCCTACCTTGTGTTTGCATTGAAAAAGTTCCATGTATCCATGCTGATGCAACCTCTAAACACAGAAATCACAAAGGAAAATCAGATGAGAAGACAAATTTCCCTGATGCAACATCAGACGATGCCACAAAAATGTGGTCCTGACTTAAATTCCCTGTCCATACTGCTACAGATACCCAACCCCAATGGAGATCCGCTCATCGAGGCCCAGAAGACCGGACCAGGACCAGAACTGAGACAAGAATGAGACAGGCAGCATTGACTCTCACCCATCATCACCCAGCTCTGACCTAAGCAGCAAGACGGATAGATCATCGTTTAGGATTACCCATCACTACTTTTGTTTTTCTTGGGTCACACTATTTCACCTGCACAGCAAAATTGGGCTACAAAAAGAAACGGGCAGAATTCAGTCCTTTCAAGCAGTGCGTGCAGTTCTTGTCATTGTCCCTAGCAAAACGAGATCCAAGGAGAATCACACAAACTACCCTAACTGCCCACCAACCGCTCTGGTCTTTTTTTTTTTGAATAATTTTTATTGAGTTTTTGCAAGAGAATATTGTTAGTTTTCACATTACAACAATTTACTTTTTGTTATATGGATAATACAAGAACAGTAACTTGTACAGCGTGGGTGGAATGTCCGGAGAACTCCCGCCACCGTCATAGGTGGACCATCGTACAGCCCGTAATTTTACACATGTACATATTAGAGTGCATTCTCCAACGAACTCATATACAAAATTGCTGTTCAGCAAATGGTCTCTTATGTAGTCTCAATACATGTCCGTCTTGGATTCACAGGCAGATATCAATGTAAAACAATTTATAAAATAAAAAAACAAACTATGAGTCGAGCTCTTCTCATGGGTACAGGGCACCGTGTACCAGCTAATAGAACGTGTCAGTGGATGTCGCAGACGTGGACAACCATGCGCAGTGCAGCACTCATCATGGGTGCATCAAGAGGGAGAGCGACGAGGGGGGGAGCGGGACATAGAAAGGAGGAGGAGGGGGGGCGGCAGGAGAGGATATATAGGGAGGAGGAAAAGAGTATGACGTAACATGGTGTGGGAGGAGAGATGGGGGTGGGGAAGGCAGGGGGGAGGGAAGGGGGGGGACCCCAGCTATGAAGGGGGGCTCATTTCGGCTAACTTGGTTTCAACCAGTGACAGATATTCCCTCCATTGGGTGACAGGCCTTCGCGGTGGCGCCAGCGCTCGCGAAGCCTGTGCTAGTTGATTCGTGTGCTCTGATACCAGTGCCCTTCTAAGATCCAACAGCCATAGGTGTACGCTGGGGCCCGCTGGGGCTTTCCACGCCATGGCTATTTTGCATTTGGTGAGGAACAAAGCTAGGTCCAGGAATTTATTCAGAGCTTTACGCGATGCGGAGCGCTGTGCAGCACCGAGCAGGAAGTGAGTGGTTTGTGGCGATACCTGAGTCCCCACTGCATCTGTGAGTACGGCTGCTATTGTGCTCCAGTATCGCTGTATACTTATGCAAGTCCATGTCATATGCGCAAATGTAGCCTCTGGGTTATGGCATCTGGGGCACCTGTCAGTAGAGGTTGGGTACATGCGGGCCAGTCTGTGAGGTGTGAGGTACGTATGGTGTAGGTAGTTAAATTGGGTATATTTCAACCTAGCGTTGGTTGAGACCGTTTTTGGGTGTCCAAGGCATTGCGCCCAGTGTGTGTCCGATATGGTGGTTGATAGTTCTGCGTCCCAGTACCCACGCAGTGTCGCCAACGCGGGTGTATCATCTAGCCTAAGGGAGGTATATATAGCCGTCACTGCATGTCTGCCCTTGCCATGCGTCAATAGCGTCTGTAGTAGATGCGATGTGGGTGGCTCTGTCCGGTCATTACCCCACATTTGTAAGAAGTGGCGAGTAAGGAGGGCATGTAGGAGGAAGGAACCCCGTGGTATCCCGTATGTGTCCATTAACTCCTCAAACGTTTGCAGTTGTGAGTCAGCGTACATGTCGCCCCAAGAGTCCAACCCCCTCTCCCTCCAAGAGCCAAGTTCCGAACGTTCGTGTTGATTGAAAGTGCCAGGGAGCACCTCCAATGGTGAGCAGGAGGCGTATGGGGCAGTCCGGCCCCTAGGGAGCACGTACCTGGACCAGCTCCGTCTAGCCGCCATCATTAGTATGTTACCCTGATGTTTCTGGGTCGGTGTTGTGGTGCCCGACAACCATTCCAGTAGTGTTGGGCTATACCAGGGAATGGCCTCAGTGATCAGTTCAGTAAGATTACTCTTGTGGAGCCATCTCATTAGCCATAGCAACTGAGCTGCAGCATAATAGCGCTCATAGTTCGGGGCACCCAGGCCGCCCTCCGATAGCGGGAGATACAATTTATGCAAAGCCACCCTGGCCCTAGAGTGTCCCCAAATGAGGGAGATCAGAAGAGATTCCAGATCTCTGAAAAGTTTTTGCGGCAGGATATAGGGGAGTGCATAGAAGAAATATAGTTGTCGCGGAAGAATCAGCATCTTGGAGATCGCCACTCGACCCATAGGGGACAAGGGGAGTCTTAACCAGAACGGAAGAGTTGACCGGGCTCTAGATATAGCACGCCCTAGATTACGGTCTATAATATCCGCCCCGAGTGGTACACCTGTATCCCCAGATATTTAAATGTGTCAAACGCCCATTCCAGTACTGTTTGTGGCGAGCTCTGTCTCTGAGCCAGTGACATTGGCGCCATCGGAAACACCACCGATTTAGCCCAGTTAACCCCCAGTCCCGATACCAGATCGTGAGCATTTAGCAGGTCCATTATCTGTTGAAGGATCTCAGTCCGGCCACGTAAATAAATCAGGGCGTCGTCTGCATAAAGCGACACTATGTGCCATCGGTGATCTGCGTACAGGCCCCATTCTGTTACCCGTTGTCGCAATTTACACGCAAGTGGTTCCATAGCCAGGGCAAAAAGTATCGGCAACAAGGGACAACCCTGTCGTGTACCTCGCGCTATCGCGAAAAGTGAGGAGTAAATTCAACCCGTTTTCACCCTGGCCTGTGTCCTACAGTACAGTAATCGTATCCATTTCAGGAAATTAGGGCCGATACCGAACCTCAACATCACCGTCAGCAGATAATCCCAACTTAAAGTATCGAATGCCTTTTCAATATCAAGAGATGCTATCCAAGGCATTGCTGCCTCTTCTCCCCTCGCCCACTCCGGCAATGTGAATAAACGTCGCAAATTCAGTCCTGTGTTCCTCCCTGGTATAAAACCATTCTGGTCCTCATGGACCAGCAAGGGGACCGACGCAAGCAGCCTGTTCACCAGTAGCTTGCCGAGAATCTTATAGTCTACATTCAGCATTGAGAGGGGGCGATAGGAGGCCATTAATAGAGGGTCCCAACCCGGTTTCGGCAGCACCACTAGCGTGGCTTCTCTCAAAGTAGGCGAGAGCTCACCGATCTCGAAGGCTTCAGTGAACATGTCAGACAGGTGCGGCGCCAGCTTATTGGTGTACGTGGCGTAGAATTCAGATGGCCAGCCATCTGTCCCCGGTGTCTTTCCAGTCGCCAGTTGCCCGATTGCCTCTTCTATCTCAGAGACAGTGATGGGTTCTTCCAAGGCATCATGGTGTGCTGGTATAATTTGCGAGAGTTGTATCCCTTCAAGAAAATCGTGTATGGGAGCAGGGTCCAGGAGAACGGGAGCCGCATATAACGTCGTGTAATATTCGAGGAAGGACTGGTTAATCTCCTCCTGCGTATTCACAAGAGTGCCAGTGGACGTGCGTATGGCGGTAATGGGGGGTTGAGAGGTGTCTGATTTCAGTAACCATGCTAGCAGCTTACCTGCTTTGTCGCCCTCTGTATGGCATCGTGCGAGATATGTCTTGTAATCCAACGCACAAAGATCGTCCATTGCACTTTTATAAGCCAGTCGGGCTCGAGCCAAGGATGGGGCCATCTGGGGGTCTGTAAGGATGAGTTGCTCACATCTCTGTATTTCTGTCTTGTGAGTCTGAAGTGCGTTTGACAGTGATTTACGGGCCCCATACGTGGTTTTAATTGCGTGGCCTCGAAGGACCGCATTAAAAGCCTCCCATTCAGTACCTATGGTCGAAGCAGTGCCGGCATTCGTTGAGAAATATGAGGTAATGGAGTCCGAAAGAGTGGCCCGGTATGATGAATCAGCGAGCGCGGCGCATGGCAGCCGCCAGGTTGATATGGCAGGTCGTTTTGCCCACCAGGATAGGCTTATCACTAATGGGTTGTGGTCCGAGAGTATGCGCAGCAGATAGTCTGCCTGGGAGACGCTGTGTAGGGCATTATCCGAACAATATATAATGTCTATTCTAGTATGCAATGCGTGCAACGCTGAATAGTGCGAGTATGTACGGGTCAGAGGGTGTTTACTACACCATGTGTCATGGACTTGCATATTTGTGATCCAGTCTCTCATGCATTGTGCCAGCTTAATGGACTGCGCCCCCAGGAGAGGGGGGCGGGAGCGATCCAAGTCCAGGTCAGATACCCCATTAAAATCTCCTCCCCAATATGTAGGGACTATAGGGTCTACTAGCAAGGATGGCGTAAGTTATTGTAAGAACAGGGATTGTCCCGAGTTAGGGGCGTATAAAGATACGAATGCCTGTGGAGATCCGTTTAACTGACCCTCCATGACAACATATCGGCCCTGTCTGTCTACCCGGGAACGTGTGATCTGGAGCGGGGTCCCCGGAGCCACCCATATCAGCGCGCCCCTAGCATATCCCGAGTATGTGGTGCCTATGCCCGTGCCCCTCCAGCGCTTACTGAGCGACGCAAGTGTTTGTGTGGTAAGGTGTGGTTCCTGGAGCATTGCAAAGGTAATCCTATGAGTTTGCAGGTACTGGTACACTTTATGCCGTTTAGCCCATCCCGCCAAACCCCTCACATTCCAGGTCAACAATTTATAATCCTCCGACATTTCTCCCCAACATTAATTGAAGCATTCGCTGCAAGACAACCCCCCGCCGCCCAATACACCCCACCCCCCACATCCCACCCCCACACATAACGCATACAGAAAAATGGAAAGAAAAATTAAAACGTGCTGGTAACCCACGCGGTCCGCGTCTGTACAATAATAGTGGAGAAGGTTGACTCATCTAACAAGTGAAAGAGAAAAGATCCCCAACATCCCACCACAGGCTGGCTTGCCAACGGGCAATTGGCCATTCACACTGAAATGCAATTCAAACGTACAAAAAATAACAATTCAAATAGAAATAAAAGTTGGTGCTGTATCAGCTACTTATCGCTCGCTGGACGGGGCGTGGCTTTGGCTTGCCGCCACACGTGACTCGACCTGGTAGCTTGCATAGGTGTGTAGGGCATAAAGTTTGTTCAAAGAAAGTCTCAATAGTCCCCGGGTATTCACCCCAAAGTGTCCGCAGTGTGCGGGGTGAGAGCCGGTCTGTCCCCCGACAGTGCCTCCTGCTGTGAGGCTGTGAGAGGCAATGTTCAGTCCATCGTTGTGTCAGAGTCCGAGTCCGGTCTGTGGGAGGAGGTAGGGCTGTCCATGTGCTCCACTGTCTTTATGGCCTGAGCCCGTTCTTGTGCCAGTTGGGCTTTTGTCGGTCGGCGGCTCCGTCTCGTGTCGCGGCCCTTACGGGATGCTACCAGTTTCCAGGCCTGGCTAGGATTTGATGAGGGCGGTGGTGGTCCATGTCCCAGGCCCTGCTGTTCCACCCATGTCCACACCTCCTCGGGCGTATTACAGAACACCGTACCCTCCTTGTGGCGAATGCAAAGGCGTGCCGGGTATTGGAGTGAGTATTGGAGGCCACTGTCCCTCAGGCATTTCTTGACCTCCAGATATGAGGAGCGGCGGGGCTGCACCTGCAAAGTGTAGTCAGGGTAAATGTGGACCATTGAGTTATCAACCTGCCATGGGCCCCGGGTCCGAGTGACCTGCAGAATGTGGTCCCTGTCTCTGTAATTGAACAGTTTCGCCACCACTGGTCTGGGGAGAGCCCCGGGGCACGGGGGCCCCCCGTGACCCTATGAGCACGTTCTATGGAGAAGAATTTGGAGATTGTGCCTTGTAGTATGTCTTGCGAGAGCCATTCCTCTAGGTAGAGTTCCATGTTGGGGCCCTCCGACCGTTCGGGGAGACCCACTATACGGATGTTGTTGCGGCGTGAGCGCCCCTCCTGATCATCCACGCGCTCTCTCAGATAGTCAACCTCTTGCTGGAGGGACCGCAGTTGGGCGGTTGCCGCGGTCACCGTAGGGCGTAACGTTGCCAGTGTAGACTCGGATTCCTCCACCTTGCCCTTCAGTTTCTTGTGGTCTTCTCGAAGATAACCCATATTAATGCTCAGGGAGTCGATCTTCGTACCCAAGGTGGTTTTTATGTCCAAGATCGCCGCCATTAACTCGTCAAACCTGTGCGAGTGATCGTTTCGGTCCGTGGAGGGCCCCAAGCGTTCCGCCGCCATCTCGCTTGAGGGTGCCGATTCCGTCTCCAGAGGCTGTGTCTGTGGTTTCTCCGTCCTAGGCTTACCCATTGTGTCGCCGAATGGGTCCGGGCACAGCTAAGGGCTCAGCACGAGGGCCCAGGCTCCTGTGGGGATCACCACCGGCCTCTCCAATGCGAGTGAAGAAGGCGTTGTAAGAGGGTCAAATTAGGGTCCCGTCCCCAGAGTGGCGAGCCTGTCGTGGGTGTATTCTTGTAGATAGCGACAATGGAGAGCCTGAGGTATGTCGCTCTGCTAAGTGACGGTCAGGCGATCCAGCGCCTCAGCTCCGACGACAGGGATCAAGCAGGGGTCCCACTGCTCCTCCAGCAGTTCCACGAGGATGCAGGCCAGGAGGTCGGCGCTATCGACGTGGGCAAGTGGCGCCACAGTATCTTCGCCGTATGCCCGCAGCCAGATCGATCCCCACAGACAGAGGGGCGGGTGTCATAGGGTCCAACAATGTGGTGGGCCGAGGGTAATATTCCCGACGTCTTCACCTGGTGTCGGAGGGTTGTCCAGGCCACTCCGCATGGGTAGGTAGTAAACATGGCCGAGAGGACGGGGCCAAATCCAGTGTCTCGAGTAGGGGTGGTTGCCGGGGCGGGGGGTTTGTAGCTCCTCAGCGTGTGTGCAGTGCCTCCGGTCACCACCCCAGCGGCGAGGACCCATGTGCCCGTTCAGGGATCACCGCGCCCCAATAGCCACAGGCAGGCAGCTCACTTCAATGCAGCGTGCAGCGTGGGAGATACCACAGAGTCTCCAGGCGCCCTCTCGGCGACGTCCCACTAAGCCTTCCCAGCCGCCAGCGGTCACAGGCAACGCGGACCCCACGTAGTTGGGAGATCGTGGCAAATAACACCGCAGGGGCCGATTAGGTCAAATACCTGGTCTGTGCTTGTCTCCGTCTCAGGTTCCCCTCATAGTTACAGTTCGCCGTGGGGGGAGGCCTCCAGGATGGGATACGCAGTCAGCCCAGCTCCGCTCGGCGCAGATCCGGAATCCTCCACTCGCCGAACCAGACCCCCGCAGCGGTCCCAACGGTGATCTACGGCTCATCGACTGAACGAGGGCAGGGCCAAGGGGTGCCGGCGCTGCCTGCGGGGGAGAACGGTACAGTTGATCATACTGGCGGTGAGGTAGCTCGCTCCCAATCCGGGCCTCAGGCCGCACGAGCCCCGCGTTCGCGGGTTCGCCACACAGTTCTCCCGCTTTCGGTTTCCAGCAGCGGTCACAGCCTGAACCAGGAACGGTCCCGGGAGGTTTCCGGCACCAAGTTATGGTAGTCTGCTACGTGCAGGCTCTATTGTTCTGGATATTTGCGGCGGGCTCGAAGCGGAGCTCAGAACAGTGCGACTGCTCCCGCTGCCATCTTGGCCACGCCCCCACCAACCGCTCTGGTCTTGATCCAAAGCCATTCGCAGGAACCAAGATCTGCCCTCAAAACAGCCAGGTCTCGGTTTGTGGCGCGATTATTACTGTCCACCTTTCTCCTTTTTTCCCTCCGAGTCTGTGGAAATAAATCTGCAAAACTACCAGAGTTATGCCGTGATCCCCTCCCCTTAACCCGGGATGAAAAATAATGTCCAGCCCTAGCCCCCATTGCACGCTCGCCGTCAGTCTAACCATAAAGGGAGGAGGGTTATGGGGACCTTTTACGGTTGAGTGAGAAGGGTTTCGCGATATTATTGTCCAATGCTCCTGGGCAGGAGGCAGTAGGCGCTACCTCCCGTAGCAGTTTAGCCAGTTCCTCTGTAGTGTGATAGGGCAGATTTTTCTGAACATGAGAGTCGACACTATTGATGCGAACACTGCGTTTGTTGAGTACATTTACGTGTAGAACTGTCTATAATTCACAACTGCCTGATCCAAAATGGCGCGTGCTAAACAGTTCATAACTACCTGATCCAAAGTTTGCATGCTTTACCTAAAATATAAATTATGAAATCATCTTAATAATATAAATCTATCTGAGTTCAGGCTGCTGTGTTCAAGGCTGCCAGTGCCAGACACGCAGACGAGGAAAGAACCTTGGAAGGAATATGAAAGAATGCTTTTCTTTTCACTCAGAGACGATAATTATTCGTGGCACTGAACTGCGTAAGCATCCCGATGGCTACCACTCTGAGCAGAGAACCTCACTGTTGGAGGCCCAGGTTCATCTCTCACAGGCAAACGTCAGGGCGACGATGATTTGGCATGCCTCGCCGTGGTGCCCTGCTGTGTTTATCTCTAGCTGGTACTAAAGGGTGGTGTCGCTTAGTGTGTTTTTCCCACACAAAGCTTGCCTAGATCTCGTCAAAATTACGAAATGAATGAAACATTTCCTAGCTACCCTGAAGGAAAGTTTCAATTCTATTAAGGACGCGGAGGCGAGGATTATGCTCAACTCTTTCCATTTTTATTGCTGAGCAGCTTTAAACAGAAAGACAACAGAAAAAGACTACAAATCCCATGAGTCTTTTCACAAACAAGTGACCATAGAGGCAGTCCCATATAAACAGAATCAGGGAACAGCACTTCCTCTTTCTTCGGGTGAACCACATGATTCAAGGTGCATCAATATTCTTGTTTCTGATCCGATCCTGAAATAAAAGGAACAGTGTCAGCCCAACGAAAACGAACATTATCCCTGCAACAGAAGGTGTATTAAACATGCCAATCTAAATCAATAATAAAAAAGTCACATGAGAATACCACCACCAGCATTTCCACAGAACCCTCTAAAGAATCAATACTTAGCCAACTCAAAGCCTTTTTCCACAACAAGGGAGGGTAGGAGTAAGACAGTACGCTGGGTGGGATAATCCTCGCCTCCGTGTCTTTAATAGAATTGAAACTTTCCTTCACTGTAGCTAGGAAATTTTTCATTCTATGGCAGGACCGGAGGCTCGGATTATGCTAGTTCATGCTGATAGACAACCATAGATGCCATGCCCAATATAGGTTTAAAATAGAAAGTTTTGAAGGTGGAGTCCAAGGACCAATAAGCAGCTCTAAGGATGTCCTCCAAGCGCCCTCCAAGGGCAAAGGCTTTTGCAGCCATAGCTCCCCTTGCCGAATGGGCTTCAAAAGCCGAGGTATCAACTCCTGCTTCCTGGAGCACCCATCTTACCCAATGGGCAATTGTGGTGGCTG
This sequence comes from Calotriton arnoldi, assembly GCA_963921515.1. Taxonomy (NCBI): domain Eukaryota; kingdom Metazoa; phylum Chordata; class Amphibia; order Caudata; family Salamandridae; genus Calotriton; species Calotriton arnoldi. The sequence goes on from CAWUFW010016738.1 coordinate 102,796, forward strand.
TCACTGCTTTGAAAGGTTTCTTGAGAGACAGAAAAAGTTGTGATACTCCAGGAGGTCTGTATTCCTCCGTCATCATCTCATATGCCCTCAGGCATCGCACGACACACAACTTGGGATGGCCTGGGAAGGCAGTATAATGAACCACTCTGGTGTTAGACTTAGTACGTTGCGCCACCGTGAACGACACCCCATCCGGTGTGAACACGCCCGCCGAGACCTCCAAAGCTTGGACATCCGATACTCGCTTACAAGAGATCAGGCAGAGCAACATCGCCAACTTACCTGTCAGCTCCTTACAGGAAAGGTATTGATTGTCCTGCCAAGATTGCAAGAAACGGCGTACCGTATTAACATCCCACAACAAGGAATACTTCAGACGAGGAAGAAACGACAGGCGTATGCCTCTCAGTAATCTGCAAACTAAGGGGTGTTCCCCTACTGGGACATCGTGAATGGGCAGGTGGCCCGCAGAAATGGCGGATCTACTCGCATTAATCGAGCGGTAGGCTAAGCCTTGATCCACTAACTCCGATAGATAGTTTACTACGTGAATCACAACAGCCCCCACGGGATCCAAACCCCTTCGCACTCACCAGCAAAGCCACTTTCTCCAAGATGATCGGTAGCATTTGACCGTAGATTCTGCCAATGCCTTCCTGATAAGGGACGAAGCTCTTACCGAAAAGCCCTGGACCTCCCAACGTCCCCTTTAATCCTCCAGCCCATGAGATGGAGGTTGCCCTCTCGAACAAGAGGGTGCAAGTTGCCCTGAGCATCTGTCAGGAGAAGAGGCGTCTGGGGAAGTAGGATTGGAGAATCCATAGAAAGTTCCAGAAGAACTGGATACCAGACTTGAGATCTCCAGTGCGGCGTCACTAGAATTACTTCTGCTTTCTGCCTCCGGACTAAAGCCGTGAGCCTGGGGATCATGGTGAATGGGGGAAAGGCATAACTGCGGAACAGGGTCCAATCCTGTAAGAAGGCATCCGTCACCTCCGCCAGAGGATCCGGGCGCCAGCTGAATAAGCGGGGAATCTGAAAGTTGAGACGTGACGCAAAAAGGTCCACTTGACACGGGCCCCACTGAGCCATCAGCCTGCGGAAGACGGCCGGATCCAGCTTCCAAGCACTGTAGTCCTGTAGACTGGACTGGAAAACCAGTCCGCCGTCTGGTTGAGGGAACCCGGGAGGTATTCTGCCGTGACCGAGAGATTGTGAATGAGGCAGTGTTCGCAGAATTCTTTGGCCAAGTCCGCCAAAAGTTTAGAACGAGTGCCCCCTAGACGATTGATATATCTCACCGCCGAGATATTGTCCATCTTTAGTAGGATGGCGCAGGAGACCTTGTCAGCCGCTAGGCTGCGAATCGTGAAGGATCCGGCCAGGAGCTCTAAGCAATTGATGTGCAATGACTGCTCGTGCTCGGACCAATGCCCGCCTGTAGTAATGTCTCCACAGCGGGCGCCCCAACCGAGATGACTGGCATCTGTCTCAATCACCAAGTCCGGAGCTGATCCGAATTTGGCCCTCCCATTCCAGGCTTGCATGTGTTCGAGCCACCAAAGGAGTTCCGTGCACGCCTCTTGCGAGAGGGAGATCTCCTGCGAATACGAAAGACCGCGATGCAGGTGTTGCGTCTTCAAGCGTTGTAAAGCCCGATAGTGCAATGGGCCTGGAAAGATCGCCTGTATCAATGAGGAAAGAAGCCCGACGATCCGGGCTAGATGACGTAACGAGAATTTCTCTCTCTCTAGTGTCTGGCGTAGTTCCCTGCGTATCAAGCTCATTTTCTGTTGGGGTAAGCGGAGGCACTGCCGGACCGCATCAACCTCGAAACCCAAAAAAGACATTTGTTGGGCTGGAGTATAAACTGATTTCTGATCGTTCAAGACGGACCCCAGATTCTGCAGAAGGTTCTGGGCCATACCAAGTTGCGAGATCAGGGTGTGCTTCTCCTGGTGCATCAAAAGGATGTCGTCCAGGTACATGATGAGACGAACCCCTCGCGCACAGAGCCATTCCATGGCTGGATGTAAGACCTTGGTAAAACACCAAGGAGTTGAAGATAGCCCGAACTTCAGGCACGTAAACTCGTAGATGTGGCCACCCCACTGGAATTGTAGAAACCGTCTGTGTGGCGGAAAGATGGGTATGGTAAGGTAGGCATCTTTTAGGTCGAGCCGTGTGAGCCAATCGTTGGGGAGTAACACGTCTCTGAGAAGATGGATGCCCTCCATCTTGAAATGGCGGTACACCACCCATTGATTGAAATCTCGGAGATTGATCACTGGACGGAACCCTTTGTCTTTCTTTTAGACAAGGAAGATATTGCTCAAGAACCCGTGGGGATGTAGAGAAGTTTGGACAATGGACTTTTTGTTTAGGAGTTCGCGAACCTCCGCGTCTACTATCTGGGTGCTCTCGTGAGAGAAGGTCAGTGGCCTGGGACGAGAGAGTTGCTGGGGAACCCCATGACACTCGATGTGGAAACCTCCCACCATTTGTAACACCCAAGCGTCACCTGTAATTGTGCCCAGTTGTGACGAAACCATTGCAACCTTCCCCCCACCTCTGGTTGGAAAAAAGGGATAGGCCTTACCGGTGGGTCCACCAGGTGCGTTGTTTGCTCCTCGGGGTAGCCTTTCCCCCCACGGCCTTTGCTGCATCTTCTTGAGGGGTAGAACCCTCCAAACTTCTTCTGGTCCTGTCACTGCATGGATCTGTTGGTCTGGAGCTTATGGGGGTTGTCGGTATACGGACAGCACGAGGAGCGCCCCCTACCTCTTCCAGCCCCTCCAAAAATCTGCTGGCTGAACACCTTTTTGATAGACTGTTGTGCTTTATCCAGCGAAGAAAAGGTGTTGACAAAACGGGATAGCTCTTTAACCCCTTCGGTGCTAGGCCTTTTCCCCCCCTGTGCTAAGCCTTTTTTTGGCTATTTGGGGTAGTGCGCGCTTAGGCCCCTGTAACTTTTTGACCACATAAGGTATCCACGCCAAATTTGCGTCCTTTTCTTCCAACATCATGGGGATTCTAAAGGTACCCAGGGTTTGTGGATTCCCCTGGAGGGGTCCCAGAAATTAGTCAAAATACAGCTAAATTTTGTTTTTTGGGGGAAAAATGGGAAAAAAGGGCTGCAAATGAAAGCGTCTGGGTTTTTCCCTGCAAATGGTATCCAAAAAGCGTTTGTGGGGCTGAAATCCCCATTTTCCCAGCTTTTAGGGAATGACAGACTTTTGTCAGAAAACCAACATTTTTTACACAGTTTTGGCATTTTTCTGGGACATAGCCTATTTTTGCTATTTTTTGTGCTTTGAATCTCCTTCCACTTAATGGTAGAAATGGGTATGAAAGCAATAATGAATCCTGGAAAGCTATACATTTTTGAAAAGTAGACAAAATTTTGAATTCAGCAAGGGGTCATTTGTGTAGATCCATCAAGGTTTCTTTATAGAAACGTACAGTTAAATATAGGAAAAATTGAAAATTAGTTGAAAAAAACAGCCTTTTGTGTCAACGTTTTCACCTGTAACTTCTTCTAATTATGACAGCTCTTTGAAAGCAATATACCGTTACATCCGCTGGACCTTACTGGTTGAGGGGATATATAGGACTTGTAGGTTCACCAAGAACCCGACGAACCCAGAGTAAAAAACTGAGCAGCAATTTGCAATGGCTTTTTATTAATCTCTACCGGGTATATAGCAATTATTGTGGGAAAATGTATACATGGAAAAATTGGTATGAACGACACCTATGTATTTCTGAAATGGGAACAAGTAATAGAGTTTAGAAACAGTAGATATTTGCACATTTTTGAAATTGGGAATACTCATACTAGCATGAGAATTATCGGTCATTTTTCAAAATGACTTTTTTTTACACAATGTCTTTAATTTGGAAGGCAGAAATGCATCGAAAGTCAATAGGTAATAACAGTTGCTTTACAAATCTGAATTACCCTAAATCTCCCGATAAAAATGGTACCTCACTTGTGTGGGTAGGCATAGTGCCCACAACAGGAAATGGCTCAAAACCCAACGTGAACACACCACATTTTCTCAATGAAAAATTACCCTTTTTTTGCAAAGTGCCTAGCTGTAGTTTTTGAACCCTAGCTCTCCTGGCACCTAGGGAAACCTAGCAAACCTATACATTTTTGAAAACTAGACACCCAGGGGAATCCAGGATGGGGTGACTTGACTGCCTCCCACCAGGTTCTGTTACCCAGAATCCCTTGCAAACCTAAACAATTGTCAAAAAAAACACATTTTCCCCACATTTCTGTGCTGGAAAGTTCTGGAATCTGCGTGGATCCACAAATTTCCACCCACCCCGCGTTCCCCAAAGTGTTCCGAGAAAAATGGTACCTCACTTGTGTGGGTCGGCCTAGTGCCCGCGGCAGGAAACGGCACAAAACGCAATGTGGACATACCTCAATTTTGCAGTGAAAAATGACCCTTTTTTGGCAAAGTGCCTAGCTGTAGTTTTTGAACCCTAGCTCTGCCGGCACCTAGGGAAACCTAGCAAACCTATACATTTTTGAAAACTAGATACCCAGGGGAATTCAGGATGGGGTGACTTGACTGCCTCCCACCAGGTTCTGTTACCCAGAATCCCTTGCAAACCTAAACAATTGTCAAAAAAAACACATTTTCCCCACATTTCTGTACTGGAAAGTTCTGGAATCTGCGTGGAGCCACAAATTTCCACCCACCCCGTGTTCCCCAAAGTCTTCCGAGAAAAATGGTACCTCACTTGTGTGGGTTGGCCTAGTGCCCGCGACAGGAAACGGCGCAAAACGCAACGTGGACACACCTCAATTTTGCAGTGAAAAATGACCCTTTTTTGGCAAAGTGCCTAGCTGTAGTTTTTGAACCATAGCTCTGCCGGCACCTAGGGAAACCTAGCAACCCTATACATTTTTGAAAACTAGACACCCAGGGGAATCCAGGATGGGGTGACTTGACTGCCTCCCACCAGGTTCTGTTACCCAGAATCCCTTGCAAACCTAAAAAATTGTCCAAAAAAAACACATTTTCCCCACATTTCTGTGCTGGAAAGTTCTGGAATGTGCGTGGATCCACAAATTTCCACCCACCCCGCGTTCCCCCAGGTCTCCCAATAAAAATGGTACCTCACTTGTGTGGGTTGGCCTAGTGCCCGCGACAGGAAACGGCGCAAAACGCAATGTGGACATACCTCAATTTCGCAGTGAAAAATGACCCTTTTTTGGCAAAGTGCCTAGCTGTAGTTTTTGAACCCTAGCTCTGCCGGCACCTAGGGAAACCTAGCAAACCTATACATTTTTGAAAACTAGACACCCAGGGGAATCCAGGATGGGGTGACTTGACTGCCTCCCACCAAGTTCTGTTACCCAGAATCCCTTGCAAACCTAAACAATTGTCAAAAAAACCACATTTTCCCCACATTTCTGTGCTGGAAAGTTCTGGAATCTGCGTGGAGCCACAAATTTCCACCCACCCCATGTTCCCCAAAGTCTTCCGAGAAAAATGGTACCTCACTTGTGTGGGTTGGCCTAGTGCCCGCAACAGGAAACGGCACAAAACGCAACGTGGACACACCTCAATTTCGCAGTGAAAAATGACCCTTTTTTGGCAAAGTGCCTAGCTGTAGTTTTTGAACCATAGCTCTGCCGGCACCTAGGGAAACCTAGCAACCCTATACATTTTTGAAAACTAGACACCCAGGGGAATCCAGGATTGGGTGACTTGACTGCCTCCCACCAGGTTCTGTTACCCAGAATCCCTTGCAAACCTAAAAAATTGTCAAAAAAACCACATTTTCCCCACATTTCTGTGCTAGAAAGTTCTGGAATGTGCGTGGATCCACAAATTTCCACCCACCCCGCGTTCCCCCAGGTCTCACGATAAAAATGGTACCTCACTTGCGTGGGTTGGCCTAGTGCCCGCAACAGGAAACGGCACAAAACGCAACGTGGACACACCTCAATTTCGCAGTGAAAAATGACCCTTTTTTGGCAAAGTTCCTAGCTGTAGTTTTTGAACCCTAGCTCTGCCGGCACCTAGGGAAACCTAGCAAACCTATACATTTTTGAAAACTAGACACCCAGGGGAATCCAGGATGGGGTGACTTGACTGCCTCCCACCAGGTTCTGTTACCCAGAATCCCTTGCAAACCTAAAAAATTGTCAAAAAAAACACATTTTCCCCACATTTCTGTGCTGGAAAGTTCTGGAATCTGCGTGGATCCACAAATTTCCACCCACCCTGTGTTCCCCCAGGTCTCTCGATAAAAATGGTACCTCACTTGTGTGGGTTGGCCTAGTGCCCATGACAGGAAACGGCGCAAAACGCAATGTGGACATACCTCAATTTCGCAGTGAAAAATGACCCTTTTTTGGCAAAGTGCCTAGCTGTAGTTTTTGAACCCTAGCTCTGCCGGCACCTAGAGAAACCTAGCAAACCTATACATTTTTGAAAACTAGACACCCAGGGGAATCCAGGATGGGGTGACTTGACTGCCTCCCACCAGGTTCTGTTACCCAGAATCCCTTGCAAACCTAGAAAATTGTCAAAAAAAACACATTTTCCCCACATTTCTGTGGTGGAAAGTACTGGAATCTGTGTGGATCCACAAATTTCCACCCAACCCGCGTTCCTCCAGGTCTCCCGATAAAAATGGTACCTCACTTGCGTGGGTGGGTCAAAGACCGGCGACAGGCAAGGGCCCAAAAGCTATTGAGGTGACATCAAAATTACATATCACAAACCAGCCTGGTTTTGCATGGGGGGTCCCATGAGTTTTTGGTCCGGGGCTCGGCATCCATGTAGGGAAACCTACCTAACCCATACATTTCTGGAAACTAGACACCCGGGGGAGTCCAGCGAGGTATGGCTTGCGTGTGTCCCCCATCATTCTCCTACCCATAGTCCCCTGCAAACCTCAAATTTCGTGGAAAAATCAACTTTTTTCTCACATTTCTGTGTGGGAAATTTCTGGAATCTGCGTGGATCCACAAATTTCCTCCCACCCCGCGTTCCCCCAGGTCTCCCAATAAAAATGGTACCTCACTTGTGTGGGTTGGCCTAGTGCCCGCGACAGGAAACGGCGCAAAACGCAATGTGGACATACCTCAATTTCGCAGTGAAAAATGACCCTTTTTTGGCAAAGTGCCTAGCTGTAGTTTTTGAACCCTAGCTCTGCCGGCACCTAGGGAAACCTAGAAAACCTATACATTTTTGAAAACTAGACACCCAGGGGAATCCAGGATGGGGTGACTTGACTGCCTCCCACCAGGTTCTGTTACCCAGAATCCCTTGCAAACCTAAACAATTGTCAAAAAAACGACATTTTCCCCACATTTCTGTGCTGGAAAGTTCTGGAATCTGCGTGGAGCCACAAATTTCCACCCACCCCGTGTTCCCCAAAGTCTTCTGAGAAAAATTGTACCTCACTTGTGTGGGTTGGCCTAGTGCCCACGACAGGAAACGGCGCAAAACGCAATGTGGACATACCTCAATTTCGCAGTGAAAAATGACCCTTTTTTGGCAAAGTTCCTAGCTGTAGTTTTTGAACCCTAGCTCTGCCGGCACCTAGAGAAACCTAGCAAACCTATACATTTTTGAAAACTAGACACCCAGGGGAATCCAGGATGGGGTGACTTGACTGCCTCCCACCAGGTTCTGTTACCCAGAATCCCTTGCAAACCTAGAAAATTGTCAAAAAAAACACATTTTCCCCACATTTCTGTGGTACAAATTTCCACCCACCCCGCGTTCCCCCAGGTCTCCCGATAAAAATGGTACCTCACTTGCGTGGGTGGGTCAAATACCGGCGACAGGCAAGGGCCCAAAAGCTATTGAGGTGACATCAAAATTACATATCACAAACCAGCCTGGTTTTGCATGGGGGGTCCCATGAGTTTTTGGTCCGGGGCTCGGCATCCATGTAGGGAAACCTACCTAACCCATACATTTCTGGAAACTAGACACCCGGGGGAGTCCAGCGAGGTATGGCTTGCGTGGGTCCCCCATCATTCTCCTACCCATAGTCCCCTGCAAACCTCAAATTTCACGGAAAAATCCACTTTTTTCTCACATTTCTGTGTGGGAAATTTCTGAAATCTGCGTGGATCCACAAATTTCCTCCCCCCCAGCGTTCCCCCAGGTCTCCCGATAAAAATGTTACCTCACTTGCGTGGGTGGGTGAAGGACCCGCGACAGGCAAGGCCCCAAAAGCTATTGAGGCGACATCAAAATTACATATCACAAACCAACCTGGTTTTGCATGGGGGTCCCATGAGTTTTTGGCCCGGGGCTCGGCATCCATGTAGGGAAACCTACCTAACCCATACATTTCTGGAAACTAGACACCCGGGGGAGTCCAGCGAGGTATGGCTTGCGTGGGTCCCCATCATTCTCCTACCCATAGTCCCCTGCAAACCTCAAATTTCGTGGAAAAATCCACTTTTTTCTCACATTTCTGTGTGGAAAATTTCTAGGATCTGCGTGGATCCACAAATTTCCTCCCACCCAGCGTTCCCCCAGGTCTCCTGATAAAAATGGTACCTCACTTGCATGGGTGGGTGAAGGACCCGCGACAGGCAAGGCCCCAAAAGCTATTGAGGCGACATCAAAATTACATATCACAAACCAACCTGGTTTGGCATGGGGGGTCCCATGAGTTTTTGACCCGGTGCTCGGCATCCATGTAGGGAAACCTACCTAACCCATATATTTCTGGAAACTAGACACCCGGGGTAGTCCAGCGAGGTATGGCTTGCGTGGGTCCCCCATCATTCTCCTACCCAGAATCCCCTGCAAACCTCAAATTTCGCCGAACAATTCACTTTTTTGTCAAATTTCTGTGTGGGAAAGTTCTGGAACCTGCGTGGATCCACAAATTTCCTCCCACCCAGCGTTCCCCCAGGCCTCCCGATAAAAATGGTACCTCACTTGTGTGGGTAGGCATAGTGGCTGCAACAGGAAATGGCCCAAATCGTACTGTGGAGACTTCAAAATTACCTATAGCAAAACTACCTGGTTTTGGGGGGGGCACCTGAGATTTTGGCCCCGGGCTCGGCGGCCATCTTGGGAAAGTACCAAACCCAAACATTTCTGAAAACTAGACATCCGGGGGAGTCCAATGAGGTATGGCTTGCGTGGATCCCCCAACGTTTTCCTACCCAGAATGCCATGAAAACCTCAAATTTAGTTGAAAATAACACATTTCCCACATATTTGTGTGTGGAATCACCGTGCCGGCACAAATGTCCTACCACCCAGCGTTCTCCTTGTTCTCCTGAGTAAAATGATACCTCACTTGTGTGGGTGGGCCAAAGGCCTGTGGCTAGGAAGAGCCCAAAACATAGAGATTTAGAGTATAGCACCGAGAATTCTAAGCGCTACATTTTTTAAAAAATACGTTTTTAGCCAATTCTGCTTTGGACACCCACACAAGTGAGGTATCATTTTACTCAGGAGAACAAGGAGAACGCTGGGTGGTAGGACATTTGTGCCGGCACTGTGATTCCACACACAAATATGTGGAAAATGTATTTTTTCCAACTAAATTTGAGGTTTGCATGGCATTCTGGGTAGGAAAACGTTGGGGGATCCACGCAAGCCATACCTCATTGGACTCCCCCGGGTGTCTAGTTTTCAGAAATGTTTGGGTTTGGTACTTTCCCAAGATGGCCGCCGAGCCCGGGGCCAAAATCTCAGGTGCCCCCCCCAAAACCAGGTAGTTTTGCTATAGGTAATTTTGAAGTCTCCACAGTACGATTTGGGCCATTTACTGTTGCAGCCACTATGCCTACCCACACCAGTGAGGTACAATTTTGATCGGGAGACCTGGGGGAACGCTGGGTGGGAGGAAATTTGTGGATCCACGCAGATTCCAGAACTTTCCCACACAGAAATTTGACAAAAAAGTTAATTTTTTTGGCAAAGTTTGAGGTTTGCAGGGGATTCTGGGTAGGAGAATGATGGGAGACCCACGCAAGCCATACCTCGCTGGACTCCCCCGGGTGTCTAGTTTCCAGAAATGTATGGGTTAGGTAGGTTTTCCTACATGGATGCTGAGCCCCGGGCCAAAAACTCATGGGACCCCCATGCAAAACCAGGTTGGTTTGTGATATGTAATTTTGATGTCGCCTCAATAGCTTTTGGGGCCTTGCCTGTCGCGGGTCCTTCACCCACCCACACAAGTGATGTACCATTTTTATCGGGAGACCTGGGGGAATGCTGGGTGGGAGGAAATTTGTGGATCCACGCAGATTCCAGAAATTTCCCACACAGAAATGTGAGAAAAAAGTGGATTTTTCAGCAAAATTTGAGGTTTGCAGGGGATTATGGGTAGGAGAATGATGGGGGACCCACGCAAGCCATACCTCGCTGGACTCCCCGGTGTCTAGTTTCCAGAAATATATGGGTTAGGTAGGTTTCCCTACATGGATGCCGAGCCCCGGGCCAAAAACTCATGGGACCCCCCATGCAAAACCAGGTTGGTTTGTGATAGGTAATTTTGATGTCGCCTCAATAGCTTTTGGGGCCTTGCCTGTCGCGGGTCCTTCACCCACCCACGCAAGTGAGGTACCATTTTTATCGGGAGACCTGGGGGAATGCTGGGTGGGAGGAAATTTGTCCATCCACGCAGATTCCAGAAATTTCCCACACAGAACTTCGAGAAAAAAGTGGATTTTTCAGCAAAATTTGAGGTTTGCAGGGGATTATGGGTAGGAGAATGATGGGGGACCCACGCAAGCCATACCTTGCTGGACTCCCCGGGTGTCTAGTTTCCAGAAATGTATGGGTTAGGTAGGTTTCCCTACATGGATGCCGAGCCCCGGGCCAAAAGTCATGGGACCCCCATGCAAAACCAGGTTGGTTTGTGATAGGTAATTTTGATGTCACATCAATAGGTTTTGGGCCATTCCCTGCCGCAGGTACTTGGCCCACCCATACAAGTGAGGTACCATTTCTATTGGGATACTTGGAGAAATGCTGGGGGGTTGGACATTTGTTGTTACTTTCTGCAGTGTGAAAATTTGGGCACAAAAATGCAAGGAAAATGTCAGTCACATTTTGAGGTTTGCAGGACATTGTGGGTAAGATAACTTTTTCGGATCCACAAGAGAGACATCACCATGCACTCCCATGGGTGTTTAGTTTACAACAAAAACTACAGTTGTTAGGTTATTCTTAAATGAAATGTACAGCTTGGCAGAGAGACAAAACAGACAAAGATTACTGCACCGCCATATGTTCCTCAAACATACACACATACTGGTTGGATTTGGCACGAGGGCGAGTGATGGTTCAGTATATAAAATTGTATTAACAAGAGATTTCACAAAAATGAAATGCACTGTCAATAATTGAATGGACAAAAAAACTGAACCAGTGACTCGCAGCTCGTGAGCTGTAAAGCCACTTCAAGGCACCAACCGCTTTACAGGCCATTCACACACCTTTCATACATGATACACACAAGACCATTCACACCACCAGGCACAAAACCAACACATTACATTGACAAAAACAGAAAAGACACATTTTTATGCACAACCACCTATTCCTCCAGCACACATACATACTGGTTGGATTTGGCACGAGGGTGAGTGATGGTTCAGTATATACAGTTGTATTAACCAGAGATTTCACAAAAATGAAATGCACTGTTACTTGAAAGGACAAGAAACTGAACCATTGACTCACAGCTCGTGAGCTGTAAAGCCACGACAAGGCACCAACCTCTTTACAGGCCATTCATACACCTTTCATACGTGTGACACATACAAAACCATTCACGCCAGCCGCGGGCCCAGCACATTACAACACTCACAACAGCAGACAGCGCCATTCAAGGGCCCATCACTTTCACACGCCCACATTCCTGACACAGCAACCACACCAGCTCACGGATTGCTTTGAGTGGCGTTTGGCTAGCAGTGTGGGTAGTGACCAGCAGCCAGTCACTACTCGCACACCGCCAGCCGAGCACCAGTCCACGCACACCGCCAGCCAAGCGCCAGTCCACGCACACCGCCAGCCAAACACCAGTCCACGCACACCGCCAGCCACGCACCAGTCCACGCACACCGCCAGCCAAGCGCCAGTCCACGCACACTGCCAGCCAAGCGCCCGTCCACGTACACCGCCAGCCAAGCGCCAATCAAAACACACCGCCAGCAAAGCACCAATCAAAACACACCGCCACTCCACGCACACCGCCAGCCAAGCGCCAGTGCAAACACACCGCCAGACAAGCGCCAGTACAAACACACCGCCAGCCAAGCGCCAGTCCACGCACACCGCCAGCCAAGCGCCAGTACAAACACACCGCCAGCCAAGCACCAGTCCACGCACACCACCAGCCAAGCGCCAATCCAAACACACCGCCAGCCAAACGCCAGACCATGCACACCGCCACACAAGCGCCACTCCACGCACACCGCCATCACATTTAGGATTTTTTAAATAAAAATAAGAAAACACAAACAAATTGCAAATAGATACAAATCTACTAACACAACATCTGAAACTCAATACACTACACAAATGCCAACCTTGAAACTGAACCAAAAATATTAAACAATAGAGGCCAGGCAGTTCACTTTACCACTCATGGATGCTCCCAAAAATTCTTTTGCGTGTGGTACATTCTAAAACAAGCAGGCACACACAGCCCAGGGTTAGAAGGACACTCGGGGCAGTACATGCGAGTCTCCTTCCGCATACCTCTTCGCCAACAGACTCTACATCTCCTACTGGGAAAGTCTTTTGAGGGTGTGGGAGGAATGTGATCAGGAAAGTGGCGATCTTTCAATCTAGCAACATCCTCCACCAATCCAACTCTAGGAACACTTGCCTGTTCCACTAAAACAAGGCTGCCTATTACAGACTCTTGAAACTTAGCAAAAGTCATCTTTGACTCAGGACAAGAATCCTGGAACACAACAAAAGCATTAAAGGTTGCCAAGTGGAAAAGATGGATAGCCAACTTCTTGTACCAAATGTAAGCCTTACGAAGAGCAGCGTAAGGTTCCAACCTCTGATCTACTCTGTCAACACCACCCATGTGCTTATTATAGTCTAAAATGCACACAGGTTTGCGCGCTTCAGCAACCTGACCCCAAACAGTCACAGGTGCAGTGCTTTCATCATGGATGGTAGACAGCATGTAGACATCTCTCCTGTCTGAAAACTTCACAGCTAGAAGCTCCTCGCAACGCAGCGCACTGCACTGTCCCCGCACAAGCTTTTTACAAACAAGTTCTTTTGGGAAACCTTTACGGTTAGAGCGGATTGTGCCACAAGCAACAGTGTCCACTTTGGCCAATTCCCTGAACAACCGCACACCAGTGTAGAAGTTATCTACATATAAATGGTGGCCTTTGTTAAAAAATCCTCTTCCAAGTTCCCACACAATTTTCTCAGTCACTCCAAAAGTGGACGGACAACCAGGGGGGTTAATCCTGGAATCCTTACCGGTGTACACTCTGAAATTAGAGACATATCCAGTCCTACTGTCACACAGCATATACAGCTTAATTCCATAGCGTGCCCTCTTACTAGGAATGTATTGCCTAAAAACCAAGCGGCGCTTGAACACCAAAGACTCATCCACTGCAATTTCTTTCCCTGGAGCATAGATCTCAGAAAATCGATCAACAAAGTGATCAATGACAGGCCGAATCTTAAAAAGATGGTCACATTCAGGGTGATCTCGTGGCAACGCTAAACCATTATCGACAAAATGCATCATCCGAAGCAGAAGCAAATACCTATCACGACTCATGACTGCCAGAAAAATAGCAGTTGCCATCAAGGGACTAGTAGACCACTATGAAGACATTGATGGCTTCCTTAGCAAGCCCATCAAAAAAATTAAACCCAAGAACTTCTTCATCTCTTCTAGATTTGTGGGAGTCCACCGGGTAGCTCTAGAGTGGGGCTTAAGACTGGCACTGTTGTCCCTCAAAAACTGTTCGGCATACAAATTAGTCTGCTCAACAATCTCTGCCAAAAACACATCGTCCATAAACAAATGAAAAAAATGTATCGGCAAAAAGTTTTCAGTATTCACTCTACACCCTGGAACACCAGTAAAGTCTGGCAATGCCGGCTGCACCATGCCTGGGGCAACCCAGAGGTCAGCACTTTCAACGGGAAGCCTTACAGCCCCATGCTGCAGCCCAGGTGCCTCTTGCCGCACTATACCAACGGGAAGCCTTGCTGCCCCAGATGCCTCTTGCCGCACTATATCAACGGGAAGCCTTGCAGCCGCAGGCTGCAGCCCAGATGCCTCTTGCCGCACTACACCAACGGAAAGCCTTGCAGCCCCAGGCTGCAGCCCAGATGCCTCTTGCCGCACTATCGGCACATCAATGTCCTCCTCTAACACAGGCACTTCATCCGCACTAAGAGTATCTTCAGTATCCGATGATTCCATGTGGAGAGAAAACTCACTGCCTGAATCGTCCCCTGCCTCCTCTGCCTCAGATGCAGAGTCAGTCTCTGAACCATGGTCAGAGGAAGACTCAAAAAGCATACCAACAACCTGCTGAGCAGTAATCCTGCGGCTAGCCATTATCCTTACTAAGAAAGGAGACTGCACAAACAAGTCAACAACAACCAACACTGTGCAAAGGAAGCAAGTAAAAAAATGTGTGCCTTTATCACAAAGATCTATATACTCAAAAACTATACAATTCACTTACAAGAGACAGCTACACTCACCAGCACCTACTCTGCAGAGACACTGCAAAAACGATATCCCACTAGAAAGAAAAAAACAAAACCAATTACTCACAAGACAACAAAATACACATCGAGCACAAATGCAAAATGTTTTTGACACTCAAAAAACAGAAGCCAAACATACTGCTATTATTACACCATTTGCAAAAAACAAATTCATGCAGAGAAATGAAACTCATTTACATTGTACAAAAAACTCTCTTACCAAACACGTGCAACTACACAAACAGCAGAGCCACCAGTAACGAAACCGCAACCTGGAACAGTCTAAAGAGCAAAAGCCTTCAACTAGAACAAAAAAGGAGAAATAAAGCATTACAATTGCAATTCCCCAAAAATAAAACAATTAACATTATAACACGCTATGTTACTACCCAAATGGTCAATCGGCCAGATGGGCCTTCAAATAGGGCTGAGAAAAAATAGGGGGTGATCTTGCCCAAGGGATCGGGTGAGGTTGTCTGCCAGGCCAATCTGCCCCCCCAGGTGGGGCAGAAAACAGCAGACAGAAATTTGCCCCCTTGCAAAAGTAATAAATCCCTGGTGCCTAGTGGTGTTTTCGGCAGAAAGGGCAAAAAACTAGGCTGATCTTCCCCCAGGGGGGGCAGAATACACATATAAAAAAATCTGCCCCCTGGAAGCGACCCTTGCCCAAGGGGTCGCTTCCATTTTTATTTAAACTACTTCCCTGGTGTCTAGTGGGGGTTTAAAAACAGGCCGATCTGCCCCCAGGGGGGGCAGAATTCCCATTACAAAATAAAATGGCCCCCTGGAAGTGACCCTTGCCCAAGGGGTCACTCCCATCACAATTTAAAGAAACTCCCTGGTGTCTAGAAAGGCCAAAAAAAGGGGCGATCTGCCCCAGGGGGGGGCAGAATGTCCAAACAAAGAAAAATGCCCCCCTGGAAGCGACCCTTGCCCAAGGGGTCGCTTCCATTTCATTTAAAAAATGAATCCCTGGATCTAGTGGGCTTTTCTGCCCGCCCTGGATCCAAAAACGGCCGAAAAAACGGTCGATCTGTCCCCAGGGGGGGCAGAAAAGTCTTGATTAAAATTTGGCCCCCTAGGAAGCGACCCTTGCCCAAGGGGTCGCTTCCTTTATTTAAAAAAAACATCCCTGGTGTCTAGTGGGGCATTCCTGCTCCACGATCGCGACGCTGTGCGCGATTGTGAAGCAGGAATGCCCTGCATTGAGACATCAGGGGACAGGAAATACTCCACCAACAAGCACTCACCCTCCCTCTGGACGCGCTGGAAAGAAATGATTTCCAGCGCGTCCAGCGCTTCCTGATGACGTCGGCGCGCGCTGTGCGCGCTGACATCATGGGGAAGCGTGGGGGGGGCCGGGGGTGGCAGCAGAAACTCTTCCGCTGCCATTCCCCTCTGTGGGGGCAAGATCGATGCCCCAGGGGGGGAGCGCCAGCGCTTCCCCCAGGGGCTGTGCTCATGACGAAGCGGTTCCGTCATAAGCACAGCCCAACCGATGCTCATGACGGAACCGCTCCGTCATGAGCATCGAAGGGGTTAATAAAAGATTCTCTGAAGAGACCCCCATTGGCCACGGCTTCGGCCTCGGTAGAAGCCAGCTCGTCCAGTCTTGGTTAAATTTTTATGAGCAACGAGCGTCTCCGCTCAGTCGATAACGCACAATTGGCGTTGCCAAGAAAACAAAGGGCTCTCTCCGCCCAGCCCGAGAGGATCTCGGGATCTATCATTTGCCCTGTCACTTTGGCATCCTCCGCCATATCCATGATCTTGGTAAGCGGGCCTAAAATATCTAGGACCTTATCCTGGCAGGAGCACCAGGATCGGTCCAGACCCTTTTCAGGGTCCTTAATAAACTTGCCAATAAAGGTGGCCATCTTGGTGTCAATTTCTGGAGTACACGCCACCTTACCTGGGAGGGAGGGCTGGGGACATTCCCCTTTTAAACGGCCTCGGACCTCCTGGTCCAACGGCTTCTGAATCTGGCTAGCCACGTATGACGCCACCAGGGGTGCCGGAATCCAGTCCGCAGAGCGGGGGTGGTATATATCCTCCGGGTTCAGTAAACCCGAGATATCTACTGAGTCCTATGTGTTAGAGACCTCCAACCAGGATTTTTTTGCCCCCCTTCCGGACGCCAGGGTCTGCTCGGAACCGGTTTCTCATCTGACTCCCCGTTAGGGGCGTCTGAATTGTCCCCGGTATCTCCATCTGCCCCAGTGGGGGTGCAGGAATCATCATCCGGGGTCCCCTCTGGTTGGGAATCCTCAGGCCGTTCCAAAGCATCCAGGCGTCTCTTAAGGAAAGCCTGGCACAACCTCTCCAAGGCGTCGGATGAGGTGTGACCCTTGGTAGCCTTACCCGGGGCTTGAGCCTTGTCCTTACCCTGGGACGGTTCCCTAGTATTGGGAGAAATGGCCTCCGACCAGTCACCCTCAGTAGAGGAAACCACCCTGCGCCGGACCGTAAGTTTGATAATACGGTGGCTCAGGGGTTCAAGGGCTGATGAAACTGCCCTTTTCAGTGACGCATCTATTGCATCCACCAGCCCCAAGTGAATGGGGAGCAGTGACTGGTCTTCCTCCTCCGGCTCCCAGGTATGAAATTCACCTGCCATATCAGACTTGTGAAACCAAATGGCTAAAGGGGAAAAGGAAAGTACTAGAGCTCTGGGACGAACTGCGAATGGTCCCTGAGAGCAATTGGTTGTGCCAATGCTTGTTAAGCATAGACAACCTGAACACAATGCTGCTGGAGCAAATCACCAAAATATGAGAACTGCCAAGGATGAAAGGACTAAACCTGAACGAACAGCCAAGGACCTGAAGCTCTCCAAATATGAGAACTTGCGAGGACTAAAGCTCAAAAACTGCCAAGGATTTGAATCTCTCGGGCACGAGAAACTGACTCCGCTTCTAGCAGGAAACTGTCATCACGCACCGAGGAATTTCAAGAATGCGGAGGAGTGTCTCCTCCCTCCTTCAGCAAGTGCTTGCATGCCACACCCTCTATCGGGTTGAGCGGAGCACCGCACTGGCCGAGAGCAGCTCTGACGCACGTAAGGCTGCAGTAATGTAGAAGCTTCACAGGGAGCGGAAGAGCCGAAAGAACGGTACAACAACTAACACGGCAAACCCACGTGCTCGTCTCAGGTGAAAGAAACACAATATGAGTGAAATTAGAATTCCTCAATAGAGCCTCTGGATCGTCGAACCGCCCTGGGTGACGCAGAGACCCACAATTGAACGTCTATTACCGTTCCACACAGAGTAAGTAAATCAGCAAACTCTAATACCACAAGCCTTAAATCATGCTCTACACATAAACAGAATCAAGGAAAGGCACTTATCTGGCTGCTGAGCAGTGAAGAAAGCGGAAGTGCTGTTCCCTGATTCTGTTTCTATGGGACTGCCTCTACGGTCACTTGTTTGTGAAAAGACTCATGGGATTTGTAGTCTTTTTCTGTTGTCTTACTGTTTAAAGCTGCTGAGCAATAAAAATGGAAAGAGTTGAGCATAATCCGAGCCCCCGGTCCTGCCATAGAATCCAGTTTATCCTTAATTATGTATCGAAGTTTCTGCTTGAAAGTGGAGCGTTCGAAAGAAGTTTGTGCTGTTGAGGAAACGCTAAGTAAGGTATGTACTTGAGATACTCGTGAATAAATGCTAAGCAAAGTTTGCATTCGGGTACAATATAATCATGAGTTACTGGAGAAAAACAGTTGTGGTAGTCCAAGCAAACCTTAACCAGCCAGGGTTCAACTCTTGTTTCGGTTTAAGGGGTAATATATTAAGCAATAATGAAGGTCAAAACTTAGTGGTGCAATATGGGGTACAATGTTATGACCATATCCGATTTGCTATATGTTTCTTGACATCAATATGTGCTTTGAGAGCCAACTGAATGCCTTCCACCAAGGTTTTGTTAAACCTTTTAACTAAACCATTCATATTTGGTGAATATAATGTCAGCCTTATGTGACGGATAGTAGCATTCTTAAGAAAGGTGGTAAATGCACTTGAGGTAAATTGTGTGCCATTTTCAGATACCAAATAATCAGGAAATCCTTCTCTTCTGAATATATCCTGCAAAAAGTCAATGTCTGCTTCAGAATTAATTTGAGAAACCCATTTCACCTCTACCAACTTGGCAGAGTAATCTATTACAGCTCAGGGGCCGATTACAATGCCGTTCAGAAGGGCTCCGAATCGGATTCAGGTTTGCCGAATCCGATTTGGAACCCTTGTTTCTGACCAAATCGTACACAGTTCCCAACGACAGATTACGATGCCTGGAAAACGTTAGGGCTGCCCGAATCGGTTCCGAAAGGCATTCGGACCAGTTGCGTCGTTCGGAGCCGAATCGTACAGCTCTATGGACTCGGTTTCCAAGCGAGAGATTACCCATTTGCACAGCCTTTCTGAATCAGTTTCTTCAAAACAAATCGGCTGCCGGAATCTGTCTTTGGAGGCGTTAGCAGACCCCCCTTCACCCGGGCCCTCCGAATCGGTGCCGTGGGGGTACCCATGGGACCCCCTTTCCAACCATGCACATTGTGGCAGGCACCATGGGGTGCCCGCCACAGGGTGCATGGTTTTTCCCAACAACCCCTTTTTTCAATGGGAGCCTGTGCTCTCGTTCAGAACAAAGGCTCCCATTGTAGTCAATGGGAGTCTGACCGAATCGTATCCGGAAGCATCCGGATGCATCCAAATCGCTCGGTCAGACTCCCCCAATTCGAGTTGTTCGGAAAGCATTCCGGAACCGATTCGGTATGAATGCTTTCTGGACGAGATCGTAATCAGGCCCTAAGATGTAAACGTTTCCATTAGAGATACCTTCATATGGGTCTAACACATCAATGGTCAGATTTTTCCATGGCTTCTCAGGCACAGACGAATGTAGCAGGCTAGTGTGCTGCGTTTTAAGAACTTTGTCAGCATTAACACACGACAAACAATTATGTACAAAGTTAATAGTATCATTGCAATATACGGCCACCAAAACAGATATCTCACTTTATTAATGTTATTGGTTTGACCTGGGTGCCCCAGATGAACAACTGAAATGATTTTTGTTTTTGCTGCCCACAGTGGTACAAATGATTCATCCTTCAAAATCAATTCATAAGCAAGAGTTAACTCACTTCTGACTTTCCAATACACACTAATCTCTTTAGACAAATGTTTTTCCAATGGCCAACCTTTGACAATAAAGTTTTTCAAAAAACTAATCATTTCATCTTCCATGGTGGCATTCATCCACTCTTCCTTAGATACCACTTGTCCAACTGACAGTACCACGTCTTCCACAGATGCTACATCACAATCCTCCTGAGGAAACAAGTCACTCATTGGTTGTACATCACTTGAGAGTCTAGACAAACAGTCTATTTTGTACTCCTGGTATATACACTACTGTAAAAGTATACTTATATAACTTTGCAAGCAATCTAACTAGTCTAGATGATGTATTTCTCACTCCATTTCTAGACAACAATGATATCAAAGGTTTGTGGTCCATCTTCAATTTAAAAGATTTACCCCACAAGGAAGTCTTGAAGTGTTTCATGATCCACGCATGTCCCAGAGCTTCCCGTTCTATTGTGGAATTTCTAGTTTCTGTTAATGTCAGCAGCATAGAAGCAAAAGCAACAGTCTTCTCAACACCTTCTTTGACTTGATTCAATACCGCACCTAACCCTGTGGCACTGGCAACAGTGGTAATTGTATTGGTAGCCGATCGTAAAAATGAAGATAGTGGTTTGCATTCAGTGATGCCATTCTTGACTAGTTTAAGAATGTTCATCGGTCCACTCAAACTTAACTTCTTTCTTCAACCACAACTGTAATGGAAGCACTATGACAGCAAAATTGCAGACAAATCTGGAATAATATTCACATAAGCCCAAAAAGGATTTAAGCAGATCCTTGTTTTGAGGTTCAACCATGTTTCTGATGGAGTCAAGAATATCTTTCTTTGGAGAAATGCCTGTTCCACTAATTTGATGCCCTAAATACTCTATTTCTGATACAAAAAATGTGTACTTGTCTGGTTGAATTGTTATTCCCTGCTCTTCCAAGACTGTCAGGACTTTGCTCGCTATCTCAAAATGTTCCTCAGCAGTTTCAGAGTGAAGCAACATGTCATCCTGGAACACTACCACCCCATTGGTGTTCCCAGAGAGACGATTCATCAATTTCTAAAACAATGATGCGGCAAACAACAACTCAAATGGCATTCTGACATATCTAAATGTTACTTCAGGAGTTATAAATGTGGTAATGTGCCTGGAGTCTTCTGTCAATTCAATCTGATGGTACGCTGCTTTTAAATCAATGGTGGCGAAGCATTTAGCAACATCCAATATCGCAAGCAATTCTTGAACCTTGGGTAAAGGGTGACACTCTACCACCATCAGCTTGTTGACAGATCTCAGCTCAACATACACTCTGAGTTCTCCATTTTTTAAAACTAAAACAATGGGAGAAACCCATCTAGACGTGTCCACTGGTTCATTTACCCCTTCTTCACACAATTTTTATATCATTTCAGATGATTCATGTCTTACCGATAATGGAACACGTCTCAATTTGTGTTTAGTTGGTAGGGCATTTTTCTTCAATTGAATTTTATGGGAAAACCCTTTCACTTCCCAAAGTTCTTTCCTAAACACACTCTTATGTTTATTAAGAAGATCCCACAAGCCTTTACTATATCCTTCCTTAACACTTTGCATCAATAACATGTCGGATCTGATGGACATTTGGACCAGGGAACAGGAGTGAAGAAGACATGATAGGAGCATGACACGCCGCTTAGTAGTACGAGATTGTATCTATGAGGAATTATGGAATAATAACGGGACCCAACATCAGGTGGAATACAACACAGAGATATTGATCAACCCTGATGAAGTCCCAAAGGGACGAAACGCGTTGGCTGGGCTAAATGGACTGCTTCTGTCAATTTTGTATTGTTGCATAAAAGTAGACTCAAAGAAACTCCCAAAACTCCTGAATGACTACTATACACTGCATCATGAACTTTTGATCTATTACTGGAGAAAAGTATAATCATCTGTGAATTTTGGAACAGATAATCTTTCATAGAATTTAACACTCCTTTTCATTTGTTGTTTTGACCTTGGGTTGAGGTGGCTTCTTGGCAGTGGGGCCACAAAAGTAGAGCATTGGAGGAAATTGAATTTGAATTAATCAAACCAGTGTGCTTTTTTGAGCCCACATTGCCAGTGTGCGGTTTTTAGAGAAATATTTTTAGTTCTCCTTGCTTTTACTTTTTGCATGTATGCTGCATTCTTCAGCACAATCACAAAGAGGAAATTGCAATAAAATATAGTTTAGGTGCAGGAAGGGACCCCTGTCCAAAAATGATGCTGAACACAATGCAAATACGCTTGTTCTATGGCACATGGGTGCCTACATTGACGCATGACTGCTGAAAGTGTGCCGATACAGGGAGAGAGCAGAACTGGGCCAGTTCTTTGTAGACATGGCGCAGGTCTGCTCTCTCTACTTCATGCAATGCAGCACAGTAACTTTGCTTTCCATGCTGCGTCATCTCTTTGTATATCTGGGCCTAAATAATAACAGTTGGGGATCTGATTCCCTGGTGAAGCTTCCTATAAAACCCTGACCAACCAAGCTCCTTCAGTATTGTTCTCCCTAGAGGCTTTCTATTCTTGAGACCACTGGATCAAGCGCCCCAGATTTTTTTTATTTGCCAACAGAGCAGAGGCGTAACTTCAGTGGGGGGCATTTGAGGTGTGACACCCACCAAATAAATACATTCTTGGCTGGTACTTCTAGAGGTCTGTAATGCCTTTCTCAGTTTTTCTTGTCATCCTGATTTCACTAAGAGTTTTTAACGTGTTAATTATTGGAATCAGGAAATTAAATTAGATTATGTCCAGATTTACAAAGATTTTGTGTCAGGGTTGGCATTTATAAAGTCACCCAAATGTTGATTTGCATGGTGTTGTAGGAATAAGTAATGAAATGCAGCACATTCAGCAGCATTGAGTTACTTTGCGTCAGGTAGGTGTTCCATGGATGGTGCATGAGTGTTCACCTGCATCCATTCGTGGATTTTGTGAAGTAAACCCGCATTTGCATAGGTCCATAATTACAACCAATTTGCTCTGGGTTGTGTCACTTTTTTGACGCAGCCCGATGCAAAATTCCTTTTGGTACTAACAAAGACACACACATGTCGATTTGCGTGTCTTTGTAAGAAAAAGTAATACAGGGCATTGCCATGCCATGCGTTACTTTGTGTCAGATAGGCATTCCATGGGTGGTGCATGGGCATTCCTGTGCATCCACCCAAGGATTTTGACACAGAGCCATATTTACAAAGAGTAGTAGACATAGGTTTCTGCCAAAAATGGTGCACCTGCCTGAGGCTGGGGCAACAGGGAGAAATATGCAAATTTCCTCTTTGCATGTGTTCTACATTCTACAGTGCACATACAAAGTGGAAAAATCCTCCAAGCATCGTTTTTGTGCAGGAAGGTACCCCTTCTTCTAGAAAAAGTATTTCGCCCATAATGCAGACATCAATGCACTATGGCGCAAGGGTGTCTGCTTTGGCGATAAGCAGTACAAAGTGCACTAGCTCATGGAGAGAGCATCAATGCTTTCTTTCTTTGAAGATATGATGCCGTTCTGCTCCCTTCATGTGACGCAACTCAGCTCAACAACGAAAAAGCAGCAAATCTTCTAGTCTCAGGGTTCCAGGTATACTACTGCAAATACCAAAAGGTAATGGGATGAATGCTTGTAAATAGCCCTCAGTGTAGCATTGCAAGCTATTGTTTTTCACCCACTGAGCCACTGTAGACAGAGGGCCTGATATAGGATTTAGCAGAGAGAGTAAAGACAGACAAGGGGCCAAAAGTTTATTGCTTTTACTCTGCCTGCCAAATGTAGAGATGCCGGCAGACATCTCTATAGGTTGGCGGAACTGCCATCATTGAGGTTAGTGTCAATGTAGGAAAAGGTTAACGAATAGCTCTGTCAAACATGACGGTTAACCATCAAAATGTTCCAATTTTTTGGGGTTTTTCAAAAACAAACTTCCAAAGTGGGAAAAACCTGAATGACCACCACGCCAGTTTTCTGCAATAGTCTGTGGTTGCATTTCTTTTTTCACTGTCGCCCATGACCAAGATATACCTGGTGGTGATGCACAGTAAAAAAGAATCCATCTGACCATCCACTTTAAATAGAGCAGCAGTCGGTTGACAAATTTCCATTTACATCTACTATTTCGGACCGTCAAATGAAAGAAGTTTTACACTGACAGACAGAGTAAATTTTACAAAAAGGAGAACTCCTCCTTTTTTTAAAAAGACCCCTCACTCACCAACCTAGTTGGTGACATGCTTCATCATAGGGGTCCCACCCGAATAGCCGAGTGCTATCCGGGTGTGCTTCAACACCTTATTACAGTGGAGCAGGTTTTTTCGTGGTGCAAGTGGGTGAAAAAAGTGAATTAAAAATTGGCCAGATTTAACTCCCTCAAAGACTTTAATCTGGAGCAACTGGACAATAATAAAAATTTGTTGAGATGCCGTGCTCGGTTAGATTGACCTCCGGTATCTTGGTAGTGATAAACAGTGAAAGAATGGTCTACATGTTTCAACCTGATTAAAGTCTTTGAGGGAGTTAAATCTGGCCAATTTTTAATTCACTTGAGTTGATTTGAACAATATTTTTTTATAACATATGCTTTATAACATGCCAGTCAAGTGTCAAATACCTTTACCTCCACAAGTTCTATTTTCGTCAGAAGAAGAACATGCCACTGGCCCAGAAAAAGGCATAAGAACCAAAACAGAATGCCAGAAAGAAGGATGGTTTGTGAGGCAAATATTATAAATGGTTAATTTATTTCATATAAATCTGAATACAATTCTTAGACAATAATCTGTTGAAAAGTAATTTGTTCTCAACAGAACAATTTTAAACATGCCATATGCCAAGTGTCATGGTTTGTTCTATGTGTTTTTTGCTTGCGCTTTTGTGTGTAGGCATACTATCAATGTTGTGTTTCTGTGGTCATGTTTGCTTGTCAACATTTGTAAAACCATTCATATTATCCTTTAGCACTGCGACACTCCTATTGGAGTAGTTATGCGTTTATAAATTATTATTATTATTATTATTATAATGACATGGAGAAATTGAGAATTTATGAAATTCAAACTTTTATCAAGACTATTATAATGCCTCCCAGTGACAGCACTGGTTGCCTGCCAAAACCATCATTGAATAGAAGTCATGCAAGATGACTTTATTTCCCATCATCGATCTGCACAGAAGAAACCATCAATGAATTTCCCATCATCTGTCCACACAAGAAGTGATATAATTTCCCACCTTCTCCCTACTTCAATAAACACTGCATCCCATTGTCCCACTGCTGGGACGTCCTTAGCAAAGGGCAGACCATATTATATTTTTGGCCTGGTAACAGTGGACACAGACAAGGGTATTGCCTGTATATGCATGTGAAGACCAGGAAGGCCGTTGGGACAGAACCCCTGTTTGACTAAAACTTACAAGGGAACCCATACTGCTGATTCCTGCAATCACACCCAGATCCAGATGACCCAGACAATCATAAAAAATTCATACAGCAAATATATCCAATCCCACTAATTATCACACAGCCTCAAACTATGGCACCCACAGTCCAACTCATGTCATTAACGCTTGCTGCACAGTACTCCAAGCACCAGACATCGCGTACCATGTCACCTATCACAAGCTAGACAAACTCTTTGTCATGGAAGCTTGGTTTGCCCTACACCCTCACACATCCTAGACATACTACTTCCTATGTGCGAAAGCATCCATCATGTTTACTGTGGGCATAAGAAGAGAGGAAGCCTCAATGTTATCCATAAGGTTTCCTAGTTCTGCACCCTATGCAAACTTATCATACTCAATTAAATGGAGATGCCAACATACTATTTCCCACTCTGTGCAACTCAGACTACCACCTTACCTCTCATTCAGCTGACATACCCACATCACCATCTCAATCTCCCAGACAACACAAGCTCAAACAAAACAAGAGACACCCTCTTCATCCTTCTTAACACACTCAACATGGTGCAGCATGTCACACAATCGATACAGTCAAAAGACCAGATACTTCACCTTGTCTTCTCAAAATTATCAACAATCTAATGCAAACCTCACATAGCACTGGACTTGACCAACCACTTTGCAATTTGTATCTCCCTGCTCACCGTCCTAACAAAAAATGAAGGTCAACATAAAGGAGACGACCAAACCTTCCGATCCTTTAAAGACTTCTCCATAAAAAACCAGAATGCTTGAACTCATCTCCCACTCTAACAACTCCAAGTCTGATGCCAACTCTCTTTTTTAACAACCTCAACACTTTTTGGGAAAACTAATTGAAACATCTGCACCACAATTAAAACACACATGTGAAAGCAAAAGCCTTCATCACTCTGATACTGTAAAGACCTTGCTGACAATAAACGATCTATCCGAGGAAAGGAAAGAAAATAAAGTAAAATAGAACAGAACCAAAAACAGTAGTAAATGTACTCCAGCTCAGGTTTGAAGTACATCCAGCACCACACATGCGTCCCATAACTATTGCGAAACTCTCCCATTGACAATAATGAAGCCATCAATTAGCTACAGAAATATTTAAGAATATAAAGGAAATTTTTAAAGATCCAATAATTGTTTTCAAACGTTTAAGCAAATTGTGTGTACAACCTAACAAGGTTTTTAATACTTGCAGCACACCAGGTAATGAAAGGAGTGATGGTTCTGTACTCCACCACCCATCTACAGCTAAAACATATTTCAGCATTAGCCAATAAAATCCAGGCTGGCCACATAAGAAAAGAGCTAGCACACCAAACAGCTATTTCAGTACTATGTTGGTGAGTGTTTTTTTTTTTGCTTCACACACCATTTTTAGGACTAGGTGTTTGAGCAGTAGAGAGAGGGTTTACTGGCAAAGGACCTACGTGTTTGAGATGTCCAGGGAAGCAGTAATTGCGGGATAGCACTTCTCATCTCATGTGATCCTTGACATGGCTGTAGACTGGGAGCAGGAGCTTGATTGACCTACAGCCCGATCCCAGGCTATCCCTGCCTATGTCAAAATATAGGCAGAACTCCATTTCATGGGCAGTGGGTCTTCAAAGAGGGACAACTCTGACAAAACAGGCATCTCACAGGTAAACCAGTCTTGGTGCTTGCATCGGGTACTGAAATTCGGCAACAGAACAGTGAACTAGTTTATTGTAATGCCACTGTTTCTGGAGAAAGGCAAAGGATGGCATGGGATTTTTTATGTCTTTGCCAAATTCCTTTGTGTGGTAGCTGCATCCATGTGGCACTTCAGCCACCTCAGCACACAGCACACCTTTTCTGCAACAGACTCCAAAGGCACTTGATCAAAGTGCAAGCTGTCTGTGATGCCAAAGGCTGCTTTACTGTTAAGTATGCTGCATTTCCTGTCAGCACACACAGCAGTTACATCTTCGATCAGTCACCTTTTGCACATCATTAAGTTGTTGAGGATTTTGGTGGTATGTGTTTTATTTGAAATTAACTCCTCGCACTGGGGCTACATGTGCTTCTTGTGGGGTCATCTCGTACATATCCATTAATCATTAATAACACAATACACACACATTCTCATGACACCCATTGCATGCAGTTGCCTTTTTAAAAAATTGACGTCTCTGCTGCAGGTGATGCTGCGTATGCTCTCTCTCATCATCTCCTCACTCCCTACAAATGCCCATGCACACTATCTCAACAGAGTTACAGAAGGGCACTTCTACATACATGAGAATTATTGAATACATGCTTGGGATCCTTAAGTTGTGATTCAGATCTTGACCCTTATCTTCCAGGTATTTATGGGGGACTACCATACTATATAGAACAATATAAGGGTGACTGGAGTTCAGACCTACAGCCCCTAAAGGGTAGAGAGAACCTCTGGAGCAAGGGTAAAGGGATACAGCCTCCTTATTGTATACTTCAGAACAAAAAGGTATCCCTTCTGGAGCGAATAACGTCTCCTTGAAGCCTTATGTAGGACCAATGATACGCCGCAAAATTACACCACCACTATTGGGGAGGAAAGGGAAAAGAAACCCTTTTCTTTATATAACCCTCACCCAATCTAGTAGTGGAATGCTTCATCATCGGGTTCACCCTGACTCCTAAAGGTCAGGGTGGGCTCGACCGTGTTTCAGGGAGCTCTTATGAGGAGGTTTTGTAAGGGGGGTAACTTTAAAGATAAAATTCCTCACCCACACCAAAGGAATCCCTTATTAGTGGGGTGGGTGGGAAGGTTAAAAATAGTATACTATGAGGGTGTAAGGATGTAATGTTCCTATGTTCCTATGACCCTATAACACCAACATGTTTCAGCCCTGTTTTACTGGCCTATGTTAGATCCTGGGCTTTTGTCAGGGTGGGTTAGTAAGGAGGTCACTCCCCCATTCATCTGTCTAACGTGTGGCTTCTTTAGTAGGCATGCAATTTGCATGCACAAGATTTTTGATACTTGCCGCTGTTGGGGAAGGGGAGCTGAGCCGCAGATAGGTAACTAGATGGGAAGGAACACTTGACGAAAGTTCGACTACAGGGCCGCCAACTCAAGCCCCCGTGGAAACATCTGTCCCACTTGCTGTGGGTAATACCCAACAGCCGCAAGTTTCAAAATTCTCATGCATGCAAAAAGCAACAGGCAGTCGGTAAGTGTATTATTTGAATATTCGCTTAAGTGTGCAAATGTTGTGAGAGTGGTTTCCAGTCATCTGTTTCTTCTGAGCTTTGTTGTAACATACCATGTTGAAATTTCCTATGTTATTTGCATTTAACAAAAGGTGTGAATATTTAAAAATACAAACATTCATGCATCGTTTTGGCTTTGGTGGGTTTTACAAATCATCTTACCTGGACATAGCAGAAATGCTTTTCAAATTCTATATTTTGAGTCAAAATTTGCAAACTTCTTTATCTCCATTTGGCAAACTTAGGGCCAGATGTACGATGCGCAAAATAGCGTCTTGCAAATTGCGAGTTTTTGCGCCTCACAATTTGCGAGGCGCTAGTTTGGATGTACAACAGTGTGTATCACACTGTTTGCGATTCCCAATGGGGTCGCAAATTGAGAGGCTAATGAATATTAATGAGCCTCTCGCAATTTGAGACCCCATTGGGAATGGCAGACCCTCCCAGGTATGGTGGCCTGCTGGGCTCAGCAGACGACCATGTCTGGGACTGCTTTTAAATAAAGCACTTTGTTTTTGTTGAATGCAGCCTGTTTTCCTTAAACAAAAACGGGATGCATTTAAAAATGAAAAAAATGAAACGTTTTCGTTTCATTTTTGAAGGGCAGGCAGTGGTCCCTGGGACCACTGCCTGCCCTTAAAAAATATTTCCCCCTGCATTTGCAAAGGGGAAGGGGTCCCCTGGAGGCCCATTCCCTTTTGTGAGTGCATTACCACCCTCTTGAAGAGGGTGATAATTTGCGAGTGTTTTGCGACCGCAATTGTGGTTGCAAAACTTTCATACACGGGCTTGCGCTCGCTATTAGGAAGGGAACGTCCCTTCCTAATAGCGAGTCACAAAACCTATTTAGCGAGTCACAAATAAATTGCAACTCACTAAATAGGCTTTGTTCATGGCCCATGCTGTTTTTGCATGCGCAAACGGGTTCGCAAACCCGTTTGTGCATGCAAAAACGGTCGTTCATCTGGCCCTTAGTTTATGTGATGTGGACATTGTGTGCTCTTACCTTACTTTCAAAACACCATATTTATTGCCAGTAAAGAATATTCAGATTCACACAATTAAAAAGAAAATCTGCCAGAAATATTTCACTAAATAAGATATAATACTTTAAAATGCTTTGTTGCCTTGTACAAATGCACTTCAACCAAAGATAGGCAATGAGGCAGACATGTTGCAAAATATATTTTAGAAATATTTTAAAATTGTAGATAAACATTGGCATTGGACTTGTTTGGTAAAGACTGCACAATGTCAATTCTTGCATTTAGGGATATAAGATCCCTTTTAAATAGATCACATTTGATAAGCTGTATTTAACATATGAGCTCAACATCTCTTTCTTTTTTCACATTCCTTTTTAGTGGACTGGACCAGCCACAAAGATAATAGCAGACCCGTGGCAAGGAAGAAGATACTCAACTGCAAGGGGGGAACAACAACTTGATACCACCACCAGCAAGGAGCAAGAAGCCCACACCCCAGAAGAGGGAGTGCACAAACAAGATCTGTCACCAAAGATCTCTAAGTGGAGGATGAAGAGCCAGTTGAGGGGGTTTGGAATGTGGATACCACCAGCCAGGAGAAGGCAGATATTGGTGCTCATCCTTGTATTGAGCAAGACCATCCAATGGTGTCCAAATAGCAGACTCTACCGCCACTTGGGCCAGCACCCACCCCCTCTTTAACTCTGGGCCTCCAGCTGCATCCCCTGCAAAGGCAGTGTCTCTTCCTCCGAGTATCCACCCAGAACAACACCAGCAGTTGAGAGCCTCTTCAGCCCTCTACACTCCAGGAGTCCTCTTGTGCAGCCTTCTCACCCTCCCCCAGAATATATGTCCTTGGTTGCTCTCAAGAGATTCCCAAGGCGAACAGGGGAAGTTCTGGGACTGATCTCTTGCAATATCTGTGACTTAGTTGGACAGGTACAGATACTTAGAATGACAGTCATTGAACAGGTCTGAACTTTTTATGTGACCTAATGACCTCCTTGATAGCAGATCTTACATTGTGTTCACCTTCCCAACCCGCCCCACTTCCTTTAGTTCTGTCTCTCATTTTGTCTGTCATTCCTGTGTTACCCTCTTCCTGTGGGTTGTTTAGTCCTGCCACAGTCAGCCATTTAAGGTCTTCATCAAAGGTGGACTTCATAATTACTGTGGTGAAGACAGATAGTGAGGATGGGTACCCAAGCCAGGAACATCAGTCTGACACTCCCTATGAATTGGGAGATTACATGTATTATAGTTTAGGACAGTGGATTTTATTTTTGCTTTTTATTGACTTATTTTTTATTAGCTCACATCTGAATATATAGACAACTTTCTGTGACATTTCCTGATGTGTATTAACTATTTACCCATCCCCTCCAAGTTTTCATTTTCCCTATGCATCAAGATTTAATTTTATTTATTTTTGCGCATTCTCGAAGGGCAGTTGATATTTTTTTCTCAAATTTTTATTTTATGAAAGAATACCAATTTTGTTACGTATTAAATAAGAAAGAAAATACAATCATTAATGTCTTTCTTGATTTTACAATATTTGCAGATTAAAATTAATTGTATGTCAGCCCAAAGGAATATTTAGTTATTTAGAAGATTCTTACAAACTCATAATGACATTTTGCATCCAATACATGTTGAAGGTAAACAAATACCAGAACATAATTAAGACTTTCTTAAAATGTAAATGCTACTTAAACATTAAACAAAGTGAAAGATTGACAAAGGTTTTCTATGAAGAGTAAAAGAATAATTTATTTAAAAAATGTTGTCAGTGAGTGTATTAGAGATAGAGTTGGCAAATTGTAGCAAACATAAGTTATTTTGGAGGATTGTCCCACTACTCTGCTGACACAATACACATTGTGAGATTGTTTGATAGGATGCTTGTCTTGTGGGTGGTTGAGTTGGTGGAGGTTAAATCGGTGATGGTGGAGGTTGAGGTGATCCAGGTGAAGGCTGAGGTGGTGCAGCTGGAAGTAAGTCAGGTAGTTAAGGCAGAAGTGTGAGGTAGGCAGTTGGTGTCACCCTCCTAAAGTGAGGTGCCTCTGTAGAATCTTGAGCATGGATTAGCCCTGAAGAGTGGCAATGGCATGTTTTACTTATTGCCTCTATCATCTTCATGACCAAGCCATTTTGTCTTGCACTCTCTTCCCTAAAACGCCAAAGATATTCTCTGTGCATCTTTGCCAAGTTTTGGTAGCATTTCTCAACATTATCATGGTACATGTCTTGCCTTGCTGCCAATCATCTCAGGGAGTTCTTTAAGGGATATAGCTATCTCATGGAGTTAACACCCATTTTACGACTGTTCTCCTGCACATTAGATGCTTGTTGAAAAAATGATCCTCCTAGATAGAAGCATTAGACCATAGCATCCTGTTCCCCTGGATGCACAGCCATCTGGCATGGCCAGCAGGTTGTCCAGCACATAGGGCATTGCCATCTGGGCAGTTGTGGGGGAGAATGATGGATGGGGGATATGCATTCCTCTGCACTTGTATTCTCTCCATCAGATGAATGAGAGAAGACTGGAGATGCACCTTTATGGGACGAGTGCGTAGGAGATTGTACAGAGGTACTTGTTAGTTGAGTGCTGTGTGGAGGTGAGTATTGTGTAGGCATAATATGGATTCATGATGCTTAGCTTATAGCTTGCTTGGGACTGGCAATCCTCAGAAGTATTTTTGGAGGAAGACTGATGCCTGGCTGTAAAATGTCCTTCATGGATATGTTCTTTGTGGGGGAAACAATGGTCTGCTCTTCGTTCATGTATTTCTCTTTCTCAACCCGCTCCTGCTTCTCCTCTTCTTTGTCTTCTTGAGCAATTTTGGCTGCTGAGAGTAGCTTGGAGGACAACTGGATTCTTTCCTTGGATTACACACCATCCTCCATTTGTAGATTTTCAACTCAATATCCCTATACCTGAAAGAAGATTTAAACATTTCAAGTACAGTTTTGTGTCTAAAGTTTAACCTCTTCGGTGCTCAGGATGGCCCCCGGCCGTCCGACGTCACGGTGGGCATGTGCAGAGGACGGCCGGGGGCCGTCCGAAACACGCCCACTCATTAATTCTCCCGCACAGCGTCGAAGGGGTTAGCACAGTACTTTATCTGATATTGTTCTGCAAAACAATATTAAAGTGAGTGCCATGTGGACATAAAGAAATATATGAGATTAAGGGGATATCCATGTATGCAATTATTATATCTCAACAATGTCAACTCCCAGCTCGTATCAGATATTTGATGTGAGGATTACCCCCATGAGGTCAACTGCTGAACCTGTGTCCTTGTAGTTGGCGTTACCAAAGCATCTCCTGATCCAGCAGCTATTGAGAGAGCAAATATTTTCAATGTATATTTTCAATCTGTAAAAGTAATCATGACCACAAATGCAGAACATTAGAGATACATGGGGAGAGGATGTAGCCGTACGGCTAGAGTGGTCGACCTCGAAGCTGGGAAACCGCGATCGAGTCTCGGCAACGACGCTCAAAATCCTGTGATTCTGGGCAAATCACTTAATCTCCCCGAGCCTAACAAAAACTAATGTGTCCATCTGTAACGAAACTGGTGCTCATGTAAAGCGCTCTGATACCCGATTTCTCGGGTCTAGTTCCCGCTATATAAAACTCTAAAAAAAAAAAAAACATACTAGAAAGGAAAACAATTAACACCAAAAAAGACTTAATATTTTAAATAATATACACATTTAGATATGCTATTTAAAGTTTATGAATTAAAGAAGGTAAGATGAAAAGTTCCCAGACCTATCTGACTGACAGATGGTAGAGGGCCTAATAGTTGCTGCCAGGATCACCCTTGGTGTTAGCTCTGATAATGTTCGCAAGGTGGATACCAAGGTTTGTTGTATGACAGAAGAAACAGAACAGAAAGACATACGTAGGGACGTAGGTCATACAAAATCATACAACAAGATGCTATCTAAACAGCTTAAGTACTAATTTTGAGACACGCAAAGATTCCTCTCCTGCAAGTTAAACAAGGCCTGAAAGATATCTTATAGTGCTTCCCTTACAATGCCAAGTCTACGGTAAATTTATAAGACAATATAGTCAGCAATTGCATTATATATAGACTAGTGAGCAACAAGGGATGTTTGACAAAAGATATACAGCTACCCCTTTAGTAACAAACAAAGAGGCTAGACCCAAAGCCAAAAGACGAGACATTTCACTTACCTTCTATACCATCTATGTGCTGAGTGGTGATCGTCCAGGTCTTGATTCAGTGATAGGAGCAAAAGCTGATATTGTGGCAGGTGGTGTATGGGCCAAGGACACAGGGTTTTAAACAAGAAAAATTGTATGAGCATATTGTAGTGTAGCAATATAAAAGTCAAGGTCAGATTTGACTACAATTATAATCCATCACAAAACACACTGTGAAATATTGTGTTAGGGTTTAACAAATCAAGTGATAGAAAGCTCATATAGTTGTAAAGGCTTGATTTAGAGTTTGGCGGAGAGCAGTACCCTCTCCGCCAAACAGAAGGTTTTCTGCTTCATTTCAAGTCGGGCAGACCTTCAGTATGTCAGCGAGAGACAGTCTTCTGATGGCTTACCGGAGTGAGGGACATTTGAGCGCCCATCCAATTTAGAGTGGGCATTCAAACTGCCAGTTTTCTTGGTGGTATGGGGCAGTGGAAACCCTCCCATGACATGAGGTTCATTCATTTTTCTATGTTCAAAAACAAAATCCCGCTTTCTGATTTTGTTTTTAAAATTATGTCATGTTGACAGAGCCATTCATTAAACTTTTAATCCATTGACAGGATGCATGGTGATGGCCGTTCTTGCCAATCTAAGAGATCTCCGATGGGGTGGCAGACATCTCTAAATTTGGAGTGCAGTTGCTCTGTAAATGCAACACAGCATTTTACTCTGTTGCCCTGACTGAGTAATAACTATAATCCAAAGTTTAAATCAGACCATTAGTGTCATTGTTAGCTTAAGGATATAGCTGCATGTATAGTTGGGTTGCATTGTGAGAACTGCACTGTGTGTTGCTCTGCTGCACTTGCAATGACTCCTTCTCCGGCCAAAGCAACCAATGTGCTTGAAAGAGTAGCTCTATGAAAAGAGTAAAAATAAAAGAAATATAATCAAAACATCTATGTATTTCTAGGATGTGGGTTATAGGGTGCTTCAGAAGGAGAAGGACATGATGGATGCCTAACAATGTAGCTATGGGTGAAGGACAGCCTTGGGTGAGTGATTGTTGGTTTGCTTCTAGTGAGATAGAGATAGGTGTGTAGCATCCTAACTCACACCACAGTAGTGTTGTCAGAAAGAAGCAGCCCATATAACAGGTGGGGTGGATTGTGGAGAATACAGCCACCTCAATGGGAAGATGGGATCCAGGTGCCCCTCCAAGAAGACAGTATGCAAGCTGAATCCCGGAGAATTTCACCATCTCCTGCCATCTTGCCACTTTACTTAGATTCCACACAATGTGTGTCTCCTCTCCCAATGAATTGACAGAGTATCTCAACTTCTGTCGTGAGGCAGCCTCCTGTGTTCCACTGAGAGTGAATAGAGGCAGCGTGGGTATGCAGAACATAAAATATGGTTGTAGATTTACTACTAATAACTTTACAGTGGCATTTTACATTTATGCAGACTCCATCCCTATACAGTTTGTAGTAACTTTGCACATGTAAATGGAGAAGTTACTACAACATGTAAGAGTTAACGCATGAAGATTTACTCACATGTAAATTAGCT
This sequence comes from Calotriton arnoldi, assembly GCA_963921515.1. Lineage (NCBI taxonomy): Eukaryota > Metazoa > Chordata > Amphibia > Caudata > Salamandridae > Calotriton > Calotriton arnoldi. The sequence goes on from CAWUFW010016738.1 coordinate 138,113, forward strand.
TTTTGAATAGGCCCCTTTAAATGTAAAGTAAATAAAATTAAAGAAACATATTGAGGCAGATAATTATAAAGTTAGTTACCAGCCATAGATTAAATAGGATGCTGCTAAGATAAATAGGAAGTGCAACCATGACAAGCCAGGATCAGAGCCACTATTGGTCATTTGCACAGCCACAGAATCGCCAGGCACTGCCACATGGGATGAGTAAGGACCTCACATTGCAAGGCATTGCACATCTTACGCCCAGACATCACTCGTGTGCAGAGGCATCCTCTTATGCCAATAGCACATTTTGAGTTAGTACAGTCATTTATGTCTAGACATCAAGGGGCATATTTACAAAGAATTGGTGTAGGGCAGCGCCGCAAGTAATTTTGTTATGCTGCCCTACGCCAATTCAAATGGGCAGGAACGCACCGATTTGACAAGATATGGTCCATTCCTGTCCTTTCTGCCTGTGCCTACGCACAATTTGCAGCCGGGCACCAACCAGGCACCCTTGCACCATGGTACAAGGGTGTCTGTGTTGTTGGCAGGATTGTTTTTGTGCAAGAAGGGACACCTTCCTGCTTAAAAACAATAACAAGAGGCGTTTCCTTGTTTCATGTGTGCTGCAGAACACAGCACACATGGAAAGAAGAAAAAAAACGAGGAGAAATGTAAAGATTTCTCTTCGTTACACCTGCTCCAGGAAGGCTCAAGGTTTTGGCGCTGCCCCAGGTTTACGAGATAATCTGAGGCAGTGTCAAAGTCCATGGGTGCTGCATGGGAACACCTACAGCAACACTCATGGAACGCCGCTTTGATGCAAAGTAATGCAAGGCAGTGACTTGAGCTGCTTTGCCTTACTCCATATCTAGAAGGCCATGAAAAGCCATGCAGGGTGGCTTTACGAGGCCTTGTAGATATGGCTAAGCCTTGTGCGCTGCCTGAACGTCACAAAAAGTGACGTTCTGGCGGTGCACAGGGCTTGTAAATAAGCCCCCATGTGTCCAGGCACCGCTTCACATGCCAAAGTGTAGTCATGTTCGCTCAGCCACAACTCCACTTGCCCAGGAGTTATGAGTATATGTTAAATACCATTGCGTAGAGGCCCGGCACAGGTTCTATGCTAAGGCACACCCTCAGATGTCCAGGAACAGCTGTGTATGTTCAGTACAAAGGTATATGACTAAATTGAGCTTATATGCCCACAAAAAGCATTACTTACCTAATGTAGCACTCATTTAAAAATGTTAAGAATCCATTTATGCGTATGTTAGATTTCAATCGTCAACATGGTTATCCCTAAAAATAAGTCAATGTCTGTAAAAATGAGCTGATCTAAGCCGTTTTTGGGTCCAGCTTGTGGCACTTATTGAGGTAAAAGTGTTTGTTACACAAACTGTCTATATCTTTTCTATTTTGACAGGACACATAATTTTGTGTCAGTAATTTCAGTTTTTCAGTCTAGCAATCTAGTGCTAAGAGTTTCCAACTATAGAATTAAACCTTGATTGTTGATGCAGCCCTGTTGTCATTGCACCAAAATGAATTATGTAGCACTCTACAACACTAAAACTGGTTTATTGGTTGCTTCATTTTTTAGGAACCTTTTAGGCTTATAATTGGTACGTTAGCAGTTATCTTTTGTTTTTAAATAGCTAACTATTTACAATGAGGAGATTATCTGGTCTTTTTTTTTTTTTTTAACAACATTGGTGTGATTAGAGTCCGGCCCTGCATATGTTTCTTTGAAGAAAGTGGTAAATAGTTTAAGTAAATGTTAATTATTTATTCATCTAAGGATAGCATTTTTCTTTAATACTGGTAGTGACCTTGGGGCTCATGTATTTTTATTTGTGCAGCCCTCTCACAATTTACAACTCTTTGTTCACCTTCCTTCTGGAAAGCAATGTTATGCGTCCTTGGTTTGTGACCACAATTGTGGTCACAAACCATTTTTAGTCACCAAAATGCAAATATGGGTGCTATCCAATAACAATGTAGAAGCTGTCCACAAAGTACACCTTACACTTTGTGAATGTAGACTCCTGCATTGGGGAAGAGATGTGCTCCTCCAATAAAATTCAAAAAATTACTATTTTATTGTTTGATTGCAGCCCCTGAGCCTAGAGGGGCAGAGGCAGGAATACAAATAGGAGCTGGAATGCTGCAGTTTCCAGTGCAGGAATAGAGATCTGCTGTCCCTTGTAGGTCTCCATATTTATAATCACAGCCATTTAAAGGTATTCACAAATAGAACCCTACCTCATTAATATTAATGTGATCTGGATCCAAACCCCTTCCAGAATGATATTTGTGTACCCTGTCAGATTAGTTAATCTGTCAAAGCACAAACCTAATCTGGAATTGGATCACAGATGCTTGTCAGAGGTCAGTAACCCTTTGTGCTTGGCATTCAATGGGAGCAATGTACTTTTCTGTGTTTCACCACTCCCACCAGTGACCGCATGAACAGGAGCATGAGGACCAGAGGTAGAAGAGGACTGTGACCAGGGGTAATGTAAAGATATAAGGCCCAATTGCCGGAGAAAATTCTGCCTGCCAGAGATGCTGCCAAATCGCACTTTCTACTGAAAGCTGATATCAAGCTTAAGTCCGGGAAAATCTGATGCTGATGCTGAATGTGTGTTTGCCTTTTGCAGGGAATAAGACCTCCTTGACTCCTGATAATGACAGCCTTTCACTGTAAACAGGTATACAGTGTGTTCATCTTCCCTAAGAAAATCTAGATGCAAGTTATTCTACTGTGTGCTCTCATAGCGCAGCACATAGAAATAGGTTTTAGGAAATTAGGTTTTTAGATGTTAACCATGGCAGTATTAATAATTTTATTCTTGCTGTTCACAACATGCATTTGTGATGTTTTAATCATATTCTGTGTGATTGTTTTCAACGTGCTAAGCAACAGGGTGCTCCTGTCGAAACAAAACCCACACTTTCTTAGCATCGTTTGTGGGTGTTCCATTAAAGAAGCATAAAAAGTTGTGTTTCTAATCACCATAGTATACCTGGATCCCTGTTTATGGACTGTTAGAAACCCAAAAGCTTTGACGCCACTTCAACTATGCATTGGGTGGGGTTCTGGGGGTTCCAAAGTCCTATGCTTTACATTCAAGCGTTGGTGCATTGAACAACGACATTCACTTGTGTCACCCGTGGGTGGGAAAGCAAACCTTGGAGAGCTGAGCCAGAGACTCAATTAACACAACATCAACATGGGCTCCTCACGCCTGGATGTTTTGGGAACCCTTGAGTAGTTTCTTCTTGAAATGCACACACACGTAAACCATTATTAGGCCATTACGGAAATGTCCATAGTAATGATGGTTACCTCCTACAGGGAATAAGAATGCACCTATTGCCATAGGTTTGTCAAGTTTAACTCTTAAAACAGTTATTCCCCATTCAGCGGGTTTTCAAATTATTTGAATACATTTCACTTGAATCAGATTGTCTTCATGGCAGCCCCTATTGTGATAGGAGCAAATTACAGGGAAGCAGTCACTCAGCATCTCAAGCTTCGAGTTGCCCCAGATGTAGGGGGTCAGTTACTTTTGTAAAAGCTGCTCATGCGGTGTATGCCTTTGAGACATTTTAATCATGGGTGGAATTTGAGGTTATAGACACTGCCTCCAGGCAGGTTTAGGCTTATAAGGCAGCACAACCGCCTGTAAATTAAAGAGCTTATCAAGATTCGGAAATCCATTTATCTTACCGGGAACACCAGAACTGGTTTGCTGGTCAGTTGCCATACACCCATAGGAATGTCCATCTGGGGACCCTGAGCAATGAAGGGGCCATGTGGCTAGTCTTGGCTGGTTATATGGTTGATACATTTGCCCCTGCCAGTGTTGTAGGGGTTTTAAATTACACAGTCACCTTACACAGGAGACTTGTACAGTCTGTACTACATACCATGAACGTTAGATCTGTTTTCACAGTAGGATCGGCAGTTCTGGTGCCATCACAGTCTATTAATGCTATAATAGGAAAAGCACCTGTGAAGTGTGAAGAGATTCCCTTCTGGGTTACTCGTAAGACCAACCAGGTAGAAGCGGTTTATCCATTTGCACCACCCCAAAACAAACATAGCATATTTACTATGTGTCTCCTTCTAGGGATGGTGCCACCCGAAGAGGAATGTAACACCTGGGGAAGTATGTTTGCATGCACTTACACCAGCACCAATGGCACGCCTTGAATGATAGGTCTCCCTTAGGTACTGAAACAAGTACCGAACGAGCACAGAGCTGCACCAACTCTGGACTTAGGAATTAAATGTATGGGAAACTTTTCTACAGTTTCTTCTATCATCCTGAGCAACATTAAGGAAGAAACATTGGTGATGGCCATATGCCAGTGACTGGAAGCAGTTACACCTCCATTAATTGTGGTACCTTAGGTTCGTGAGCCGTTAAGCCACATTTAAATACCCAAAAGTGCAGTTGAGAGTTCCATTTACAGAAATCTGCAATTGAAGGCAGGAAGAAACAGAATAGTAGAGAGCAAAGATGGACTGAATCTCCTGCATCTTGTGAACCTGATAGGGGTGGCTATAATTTAAGGGACCATGAGAAATAAAAAGAAAACAGGAAGATATCAGTATTGTGATATCCGCTCTCCACATTCTGAGCAGACGGAGGGAGTTGATTCAAGTTTCAAAGAAAGGAGCAGTATAGCAGAAAAGGTGAAACAGGATGAGAGACTGAATTCAATGTGAAGATGGAAGAGAAAGGATTATACTCTAAGACTCCTGTTAAGAAGAAGAAAGCAGCAGGGCTTTCTAAGAAATATATCGATCCAACAACGGATTCTCGGAACAGGATTTAGGTGAGAGCGCTCTTATACAGTGCAGCAGAATTCACAATAGTACATCCGACATTTCAGAGGTTTCTGGGGACAAATCCAACTGATGAGTTCATTTGAGTTGATACTCCAAATAAACATTTATATCCTCCAAATAGGGTTTATGATTTAGAACTACAAGTTGGAGAGGACATACCACACACAATTAAAGCTGTCTTCTGGTCACATCTATCTGAAGATTATGACACCATATTAGCTGAGGAAGATTAGCCTCTGGTCTTTATTAGGGAAGCACCCTGGGGGAAGTAAGTAATCAGAGTAGCCTTTTCACTCATAGTACCTGAAGGCATCAGTGAAATATAAACAAGTGAACAGGCTGTAAGAGACGCTCCGGCCTTATACAGAAATCAATAAGGGTGGATTAAACATTCTATTTCACATGTCATTCTCGTACAGCCAGAAGCAATTCATAATATTAAAGCAGTGTTAGATCTGTTTCAAAATCAGTGCATATTAAGCACCCTCTCTTTCATTAATGAAAATGCCCCTTTTTCCCGTCTCCAAACCTGATGGATCCTTTAGGACAGTTTTAGACTGCAGGAAATTAAACCGACATACAAGAACAAATGTGGTTCAAAATGCACATAGCACAGGTTTATTGATGCACCCTTTTGCGGTAAAAATACAAAACAACCCTAGACATCTCCAATGGAGTTTTCAGTCAAAACATAGCACCTGGAAGCGAGCATCTAATCCCCGTTAATTTCAAAGGGGTGCAGTTCTTGTCTTGACGCTTGCCTATGGGCTATAAGAACAGTCCTGGCTTATCCTCAGCGCACATCGTGGAGATCTTAAAACCAGATCCTGAGGCATTGTCATATATTGATGATATCTATCTTACTGATGATGACTTGGATGTACATCTAACCAGGGCAGAGAAAGTTGTAACACTTTTAACATCACAAGGTTACAGAATTAATTTAAAACAAAATCAAAGATTGCCTACCTTACAGTGACCTTCCATGGATTCACATTATCCAACATTGGCAAGGGTCTGGCTTATGATTTCCTTCAAAGGTGTGTTACCTTGCAGCCTCCGATCACAGTGAAAAAGTTGCAGTCCTTCTTCTGATTCCCTAACTTTGGACAAACTACTTCTTGCACTATGCTGAGTGAGTGAATCCCTTCTATATTGCGATATCTCCCATGTTTTGAGCAAAACAATGGACAAACAAGCACACTGATATCTTGCATGCTCTGCAAGCAAACATGATAGAGGAGAAATATTTACAAACTAGGGACAGTAAGGCCAACCTAGTTCTTCAAATCATACCAAATCCTTCAGGTTATACCTATGTGAACTACAATGAGGGACAGACTGTTCCTATTGCTTACAAGTCTCACATGTATTCTCCAGCTAAAGCATGTTTTGCCTCCATTGAAAAAATCTTTGCAGCTGTGCAAACAGCTATCTTGAAAGAGCGTCCTTTGGGCCAGGGAAAACTCATAGTTGTATTTTCTCCCATACCGGCACTAAAGGCAGACACCAAGGCAAAGATTCCTAATGCTCTCACCCAACACCTGAGGTGGGTGCAGAGGGCCTCTCCTTTAAATGCAGTGGATGTAAAGTTTCAGTATGATCCCACTCATCATACACAGGATTTTCTCCAATATGAACAACATGTCACTCCCACTCCAAAAGCCTTACCCATTGAGTCTTATCAGAGCATATTTTATACTGGTTGCTTTGCTCAACCAGTAGCAGGAACAAAGTTTTAAGACCTTAGCAGCCTAAGCTGTAGTGTAAGATGTAGTGAAAGATGGTGAATTCTGACTTCAACACACCCACACAAAGATCTTCGGCAACAGCCTTTGCAACATGCAGGACTACATGCCCTGTTACTTGCATTACCAAAGACCAATGATCAGTTCCTACACTAATAGTGTCTGATTCCCTTTTCTGTGTGCAAGGGTACAATGATGGTTTGCAATATTGCCGCTTGAATGGATTCAAGGATTCAAAGGGAAAATATATTAAAGATAAACAACTCTGGGGAAGAATAGCTGACTTACACGATAAGCTTCCATTGGTCCATATGAGCGTGATGGATTTTATTTTAAAGGGAAATGCACAGCTGACTTAGCTGCTAAAGCTACAATTCAGACTGTTAGAGTAGAAGCCTTCACAGATCTCAAACTAAGGTTGAAACAGATATTTTAACAGCCATATATACCACCAAACAGGGTAAAGCCTCCCACAGGCGTTCTTTCTAACTATTCCTACACCCTTATTTCAGATCATGCGCCGGTAGTCACACTACCAGGAGTGGCAACAGGATAATACTCAACAAGTTAGCCAGAATAGATTTAATCAAGGAAGTTCATGAGGGATTGGCACAAAGACAACAGGGTTGAGCCCATATACCCCTCTAAAGCCTAGACTACAATCAAGAATCATATAAAACGCAAGTATCTATAGCAGGAGAGATTCAAAAAGCATAAGATTTTGCATCAACAAGTGTTGTGTCTTATATAATAATGAGAATGCTGAAAGCGATATTCAAGTTATATAAAAATTGCTGAAAATATTCTAGTTGGATTATAATAATCCTACTGATAAACAATTCAAGTGTTAATATCGGCTGATTTATAATTTTGGAATGTATCCTACTAGAGCAAAATTTGTTTTGTATGATTCATGAGGGATTGGCATCGGTCCATTCTGGGGTTAATGCAGTAATGGCATTGCTACAGCAACGCTATTATTGGCCCTGTTTGTATAAACAAGCTAGAGTCTATGTCATAAAATGTGACATTCATCAACAGTCATAGCAACAACAAAGCAAACCTCCCCCAGTATGGCTCTCATGTATGGGAATCAGTCATCGTCATTAATGAGCCTTTTTACTCAATTTAGGATGATTTGTGTCCCAATAACTGGCGAAAGGACCCTGGGGGATTTCCCAAAAAGAATGGGATGGCCTCACACACCCCCTGTATGTCTTGCTTCATAATTGTGAAGAAGTTGAAGCGTAAACGCACTCCAAACTCGGACGCACTGCGAAAATGCCAGTAGCGTATCACAAATACACCAAGTTACTCCAATTTTAATCCAATTTATTCCAGGTAATCCAAATTTTCATCTTGATTCATCATGTTACATGGTAGACGATAGTATCATACTATCGTCTACCATGTAACATGATGAATCAAGATGAAAATTTGGATTACCTGGAATAAATTGGATTAAAATTGAGTAACTGGTGTATTTGTGATACGCTACTGGCATTTTCGCAGTGCGTCCGAGTTTGGAGTGCGTTTACGCTTCAACTTCTTCACGTTTCATAAGTACGTGACTCCAGGGCAGGCCACGGTCGGGCTGCACGCAACTACTTTTGAATCATGGATGAATCGCTGAAAATGTATAACATACGGGAGTGCACTTGTCTAAATCTTTGTAGTTGCTTCATAATTGGCCATCCCATGCTCACCAGAGAACGCTCTTGTGGCGGGTGGCCCTCGATGTAGATAGAGGGACTATTCAGGGATGTTCCTGAGGAGTGGGGGATCCTGACAACTAAAAACCCTGTGCACCTACCCGTCTTCAAATTACGCCATTTATTAAATGGGTGGTGTAGGGGTGATTAAAAACAAGTATTGAACACTTGATGCAAAATTATGCAGCTTGTGTCCTATCTAGGTCAATATGGTATAACCCAACTAGGGCCTGCAGATGGATCCGGGGCTTTCTTCAGGACTAGGATCTTGTTTGTCCCATTTCGAATCCCTTTCACAAGCATCAACACCCACTCAGTGCACATGCAAACATACTGTACCAGTTCCTAATAGCTGTTCAAGTTCAATCATAGGGTTCTAAAAAAGACATAAGACATATATAAACATTTGCATTTTACAAAACAGTACATTGTGCAACACCCCAGTAATTGGGACATGTGATATTTAGAAACACTGGCAAGACCGACCTGCGATTGCCAGTCTCGCAGGACTCAGCCATTCCACTTGTGAGGCAGCATAACCGCCTTTTAGAAAAATGTGTGTTTATGGTGTGGGCTCAAACATACAACATGCATATAACAGGAGGTGAAATTGTTCTTTTTTCACACGCCCACATTCACAATGTAAATCTTACCCTAATTTTGGGACAGATAAACCTCATGAAGGGCTGGTTTGAGGGGAGCCTTGTAGTCACACACTTTAAGGAAAAGACACAATTGCTGCACCATGCATGCAATTTAATATCTGAGATTTTCCTTTGTAAGTACTGCAAGCAAACAAGTATGCGCAGCCAATCTGTATTACTTTGTCAAAGATCTCTCAATGCCATCAGCACCTATTCATGCATCTCCATCCTCGCGATACTGCCATTTATTGTGGCAGCCCACTTTTCTTTTGAGGGCATTATGATTTAGGGCCATATGTATCAAGCCTTTTTCCCGTTTGCAAATGGCAGATTCTCAGAATCTGCCCGTTTGCGAATGGGAAAAAGCCTTTTGGGATGTATCATCCCAAAAGGCCATCGCAAAATAGAGAATCACAAAATTTGGGATTCTCTATTTTGCAAATGCAATTAAGGAATTGCAAATTGCGATTCCTTAAATGCAATTCTGGAAGCAACAGAAATTTGCTATTTGGCCTTAAGGAATTGCAAATTAGCACCAACTTCAAGTTGGTGGTAATTTGTGATTTTCTTTAAAAAAGCACTTTTTTGATTTTTGAAAGTGCCATATGTCGCACATACATGCCCTTAGGGCATGTATGTGCGCAAAATGTGCACACATGCATATTTCAGGGGTGCAACAGGGTGTCCTTTGGCACCCTTGCAACCTTGAAATTGCATTCTCAATTTGCGATTCTCTAATTGGTAATCGCAAATTGAGAATGTCTTCCCATTCATTCCTATGGGCCTCCTAGCCCATAGGAATGAATGGGAAGGTATTCCTTATTTGCGAATCTCAATTTGCGTTTCGCAAATAAGGAATATGTAGGATTCGCAAAATTTTTAGCCAATCCTACATACATTGCATTTTGCGATTCTCTAATTGCGATTCGCTAAAAATCACAATTTGAGAATCGCAAAACTCTTTTTTGATTCATATGGCCCTTAGTCTAGTAGTCTAGAAGGCACTAGTCGTATCCTAGGATGTGAGGTTTCTGGGCAGAAAGTTTTTATGGGATACTTTGACCTAGAGTACAAAAATTGGCACAATGTTTTAATAGGCACACTGTTTCAACTGTTGTGTTGAAGTGTAGTTTTAAAATAGCGGAGGGGAACAGACCACATTCCCTACTTATAGGGATAGCGCATTCTGGGATGTGCAGTTTTTGGGGATAGACATACAATTTTATATTTATTTAGCCCTAACTCAACCATATGAGATGTTAATAATGTTGATCAGCTACTATGTAAACACATTGTTCCATGTCTGATGACGCGGGAGTAACGGTAATAATATCCAATTTCCCTGTTTGCAGGGGAAGCATGGCGAGGAGGAAACTTATTGCTTCAATTATAGCTAGGGTATGTCATCATTCAGTCCTTGTATATGGGCTTTCAGATGATACAACCACCGTTGTTCCCTTTGAAGGAGAACTCTAGTTATGTTGGTGAAGGGACGTGGGGAGGCAATCTCTAGAACTACCCATGTAATATCTTGGTCTGTATGTTTTTTCTCCAGATAGTGTTTTGTCTTACTAGTAGCACTCTTTTTACATTGGACTGTCCTCTGATGTTCACTGATTCTTAGGCAAATCTTCCATGTTGTCATACCCACATAGCGTTCTTGGTAGGGGCATGTGACCATATAGACCTCTTTTTGTGGATTGCAGTTTGTGTGATGTTTAATTACCCAGGGCCATCTAGTACCAATGTCAATCGCCTTGTAGTGTTTTGTAAAGGGGCATGCAGTTCATGTTCCGCATGGAAAATGCCTGTCAACGGTGTTAGCCCTCATAGACTCTCAGACATTTTTTTTGCAATCTCATTATATCTACTATGTGTATGTACCAATTTGTCCCTCAAACTAGTGATCCATTTAAATGAGAACAGGGCTGATGGCCAAGTATTCTTGTTTTTTGTAGGATACTCCAATGTTTAGAGACAATTTTCTTCACTGTAATTGAAATAGGTGTGAATGTAGTAAGACATGCAATTCTTTCATTTTTCTCTTTAGGGTATGACTCAAGTAATGCTTCCCTGTTGATGTTCCAAGCATGTTTCTTAGCGCCCCTAATGATCCTAGTTGGATACTTACAGGCTTTCAATTTGTCTGAGAGTCTGTCAGCCTGTTCTTCAAAGGTACTGATGTCAGAGCAATTGCGTCTGATCCGCAAAAAACTGACTGAATGGCAAATTTTCCCTTAGAGATCTCGGGTGATGGCTATCAAATTGAAGAAAGCTATTTTTATTAGTGGGTTTTTCATGTACCTTAATGACCACTTGATTGTCTACAATCCTGATATTGATATCCAGGAAGGTAGCAGTTTACTTGTCAATATTGTGGGTGAATTTTAAGAATGGATCTCTTGTGTTGATCCATATTGAAAAATCTTTTGCTGTTTCAAGATCAATCTGATGGAGTAGCACTGTCTCAAGGATTGAGGGTGGGTACCAAGGACATATATATTCCCCCGAATGAGGGTGCCAAGTATCAACATATGCCCCAAGTGACTTTAACCTGATTCCACAGTGCAAACATATAGCAACGCAAGCAGTGTAGTGCCTGCTTACATGTAAATGCCCAGTATTGGTAGTGCACAGGCCTAAGCCCTCTCATGAGACTTCAGAGAGGCAACAGCCATGATGGGTGAGGTCAGGCACAGCCACTATTTAAGGCCACACCTGTTGCAGAAGCCCGTTTGCTGTTCGAGACTCTCACCCGTGTCCAGCATGTGTTTCCTGCTCCGTGGTAGTATTCACTTCAGCATTGGTGTCTTCCCTTGGGCTTAGTGCATCTGAAAAACAGAAGAGAAAGAAACACAGCATTCAGAACTGGTTTTGTTGGTAACGTGCTGTGCTGCACACTTGTCTTAAACACTTACCTGATGTCTCTTTAAGTGGCAAGGTTTCCAAACCAGAAAAAGGAAACAAACACTTAGCTGCACTAACTTTGGATAGTGCATGGGTGATAAATGTATCATTTTGCAATACTTGGAAAACAAATTGAGTAACCGTATATTTCTGTCTGTGTATCTGCTTTTAGCTTAGCTAGTAAAAAAGCACAATATGAGGTAGACCGATCCCTTCAAGTGATTTTTTAACATAGGCCAGTCACAGTATAGCTAGGCCCTTGTCAGAAGCCAGACAGTGATTATATCCCTTGCGAGTGAATCTTCCTCCGTCTGCCAAATCGATAACCACAGTAAAGGGGGTCTGATGCAGATATGGTCACTCAGATAGGTTAGGCCCAACTCCTCATGACAGATGAAGTGGGAAGTGGATGAGGGGGCAGCCAAGACTTTCCTGTAGAAACGGTTTTCTACCCTCTGTAAGGCAGTGCATTCACTGATAACCCAGATTCCCTCCCCATAAGATGCTATCTGGACACATTGGGCAGCATATATCTGCCACATGGGGGGCCAGCACCCTTCCGCCCTGGGGATGTGGGAGACTGAGGAGCGATCCAACCGCTCTGAATAAATTTGCTCTGCATTGTGAAATGTATGGGGCCCATGAGACAGATGAGGTAAAGATGATACCCAAGTAAGAAAAAGTGCTTGTGCTTGATAAAGAGTTAAGGCCAACTGTATCGCTCAAGAATTGAGTGTGCTTAGGGCAGCATGTCATTATAAATGACTTAGCAAAATTTGTTGACAAATCGAGGTTGGCCATAAGGTGCACAAAGGAATGGACTAGCAAATGCAAGGCATTATGTGTAATGGTGATTAGTACGGCGTCGCCTGCACAGAGCAGTACTGGAAGAAGAATACTGTTAATCTTGGGTACGTTGGGAGTGCTCAAGGTTAACTGTGAGCTGAGCTTGTTAATGTATAGGATAAATAACAATGGAGCAAGCACACACCCTTCGTGGACCCCATGCCCAATGCTGATTTCTTTCAACACTTCACCATTATGGCCAAACCTGACCCTGGCTTTTGTATTTGTGTGCAATTTACTAATGAATGCACAGATGTCGCATCTATCCCCATCTCAAGAAGGAGTTGCCATAGTTTCGACCAATTGACACAGTTGAAAGCCATGGAGAAGTCCATGAAGGCAAGATGTAATGAAGTCAATCAACGAAATGGGGTGATAACCATGGGGTTTGGAGTGATCCCCTTTTTTAAAGATTGGGACAATGACCGAACTCAGTCAGGAGCTTGGTATAGTAGAGTGACTTAAACTATTAAAAACATTAGTCAGCAAAGGGGCCCAGAGGTTTGTATTGCATTTAATTACATCTATGGGAACACCATCTGGCCCCCGCTGATTTTCCCCCCATGCTCTGCTGTATAGCAAGAGTGAGTTCCTGTAAGGACACCAGTGTGAATGAAAATAAATCCTCACATGCTAATATTATGGGGTTTGGCTCAGCAACTGAGTAAATCTGGGAAAAATGAGCCACCCAAGCCCAGCTATTTATGTGGCAACTGATAGAGGTGGTTGTCTGATCAAAGGATCGCATGCTTGATACAGCTCTCCAAAAGGATTTGCCATCTTTTTATTGGGCCGTTTGTGTTAGCATATCCCACTGCTGTTTGATTACTTCTTTCCGTCCCCTAGATGTTACTATTTTGTACTGCTTCCGTAAAGTGGCCACAGCTGCGTTGTCTCTAGCCTTCTATTTAAGGCTGTATGCAAAAGACGGTTGAACAGAGAGCACTCGTGGTCAAACCACCACGGGTCCTTATGCGCTTGTTTAAGAAGTTTGCAAAGGGACTGTATGATCCTACTGCAAAAAGCCACAAAGGAGCTAACTATCGCCCCTTGCCCGGAGGCCTCTGGCAGACATCCCATGACTAATTAAATATTCTCTGAAATTACTTTTCCCAGAAATTTGGGGGGGTCTGACAGTTTCCTATGGAGCTTAAGGATTTCTGTAGATAGAGACAAATTACTGAGACCCTCTACAATCTGGACATTCTCCCTTAATGGGACAACCAGTGCTCTCTCGACTGTGTTATGATTGCCAAAATTTGTATTAATAATGGTGCCATATGACAGAAGATTAGTTAGATTACGGGAGATGAAAATATAGTCAATTACTGAAGAACAATTCCTTTCTCTAAAAGTGGGCAGCCCCAGATCATTAATATCAGACACTTCTAACACATTGAACAGTTCAGAAGAGGCGAGAAAAGCCTCTAACTCTTTGCCTCTCTAATCTGCTCCCATAGTAGCATCTGACACATTGCAAGTACTAGTGTTAGACAGCTTAGCATTAAACTCTCCACCCAATCATAAGTACAATAGCTGACCCTCGTTCAATTTCCTCAAACAAACATGGGAATCTTTGATTAGGCACATTGAGGGAGTCATTATTATAAAAGCTGATAAGGTGTAAAGTCAAGGCCCCCTTGAGAAGTCCCACTTGGATTCATTGCCTGGTGTATTTAAAGCCTCAGCATTGCTGCTAAGCAACAGGTAATCCATATAGTTAATCCACCAGATCCTCAACCTGTGCGGGATGGGACAGCCGGTACACTAAAATACAAAAAGCCTTTGAATGCTATAGGATTCATATACCAAGTTTCCTGCATTAACAGAATATCATAGGATAACATGAACAGTTGCTAGTCTGGGACTGTATCTTCGTGCAAAGCCCTGTGATATTCCAACTTATTATTCTCAGCAGATGATGTTTAGCTTGCATAAAACCAATTGCCAGTATATTTTTCAGGCACAAGGGCATTATCATTATAATTGGGCTTTCAGGCTTGACCGCAGGGGCTTGGAGAACTACGGGTTCGAGAGGGACAACCTGTGCCTGGTACAGGGCTGTTGTAATTGTGGCTCGGTGTTTGTGTACGGTCCATTGCCTGATCTTCGGGGCATCCTCAGTGGTAGGCCTGGACACATTATGTCAGTCAATCTTATTACAATCTGATAGCACTGCATACCTGTTGTTAGATATTAGGCCCTGAAATAACTGAGAGTGGCAATTGTGTACCGGTGGGCACACTGCCTGTATGGGTGGCTTATAAAAAGAATCCATCGGTAGTGTGACAAGATTAGATCTTGTTGGTGCTCTCAACGTGTTTATACCTCATAGTCTCTGCACACAACTTGGATGCCTGATATTGATGACAATGCAGTCTCCGATTATATCTTTTGGTGTGGGGCCAATCCAGCTTACCCTCCGAACCATAAGGATCTCATTTCCATCTGCAGCATTAACATTTCTATGCGCCCCAAGCCAGTGAATTACCTTGTGATGGGCCTACTCCCACGTCTCTGTTTGATTATATTTCAGGGGTGGTGATCTTGCCATTATCAGGACGTATGGGCAGGCCTCTGGTTGTAAAGTTAAGGTCACTGTGCTGGGATTGTTTTCCATGGCTCTGTTTTCCCTGTGTAACAAGCCTGTGTAACTCTGCGCGGCTGCTACAGCTGAGGGGGAGTTATTAGACAGGCTGGTGTCAGCTCCCCCCTCGCCATAGTTTGTGACGGAGAAAGCCACAGCACCTCTTGCGGGTCCATTCCGCATAGCAGACATTGGGATGCCCGTATTCCGGTGCGATGACAAATCCTGAGGAAATTATCCAGTCATGCTTGCCTGGGGCTTACAGGAGAAGGCAAGATTAGCAGGACCCTCAGTGGGTTTGAGCTGGGCGGTGGATGAGGTGTGGGGCTAAAGCAGGGTTGCTGGGTGACTTTCAATTGCTGCCAAATGCTCCTTCAATGGGCTCAATTGTTTTTCAAAAAATTCAATGAATTTATTGCATGTCTTATCAACGTTAGTGTCTCCAGAGAGCTTTGATCCCGGCCCCTTTTCAGCATCTACTCGGTTTGTTTGAGGTTTCGTACAGGGAGCACGGTTGCTGATCTTTTTACGTTAAACAACTGGTTCAGGGGGAGGGTTCGACCTGTTGAACTTAGAGGAGCCAGGCAAATACAGGGGTTGTCTTTCTTGGGTCCAGCACCATGCGTAAAAATTGTGCAGTGGGGTTAGTATTCCCCCGTTGTCCCTCCCGGCAGCATCCATCATTGGGCCGCTCCCATGCCCCATAGAAAGCCGATGCTCAGTTAGGGCTATTTCATTAGTAATGACCCCTATTGATCTCTCTAACATGGTATCAATACTTGTGGGTCTGTGGGGTGGTATGGATCAACTAGTCACTTTGTGTTTGCCCATAATGTTGAGATTCTATGTAAGAGCACTTCCCTGCGGTATCCAATGGATGTGATCTTGATGGTTACCCACGGCGGCCGCAGACGGGTGCAGACGTGCCTGCTCTTGGCCCGGTTTTAACCAAGGCACAAGCCTGTGCTTGTACTACGCTTCAGAAAATGTCCAGCGCTTTTAGCGCATGCTCAGTCCCTCCTCGTGCTCTGGCTGCATTGGGGCAGCAGCCTCCCAGGCTACTGAACCAGCGTCCCAACTTTCAATTCCCCCAATCTGCAGTGAAAGTCTTTTCTCTACCAGCCCGACTGTCCCTAAAATGGCCTCTATGAATGTGCCCCTTGCCAAAGCACTCCTTCTCCCCTTGTTGGGGAGGTGTTAGAAGGTGGTTCTGACACTATGGGCCGCCCGGATGTTTCGCTTTTTGAGCACCTAGGTGTTGAGGTTTTACTGTGGGAGAGCCTCATAAAGTGGGACTCATCCACAGTGAACTCTTGATGAAAGAGACTGCATGTGGATTTTACTGGTGTCCCCCTAGCTTGACTAGGCCGCTGCGCAGCAGCTGGAGTAAGGGGCACCGGGCTGGTTACATGCAGACACCTGTGTACATGCGTGTGCACACGTGTAGGGGCTGCGCAGGGGAGATTCTTAGCGTGCGCAGTCCGGGAGCAGCTTCAAAGTGAATGGTGTGGCAGGGCTTATGCAGAATTGGGTGGTGACATGGAATAGGCCTTACACGCTAGGAAGGAACATGCCAGGGAAAGTCAGTGTGCTTTACTGTGTTTTTCACTTCATTATTCCCCTATGGGGATGTGGAGCCCATGTGCTAGATTAACTTCCATAAGGCCTACAGATTCCAGACACGCACTAAAGTCCCCTGTAGCGGATGTGAAAAGGAGTATTCTGCAGAGTCCCAAGTCATATTTGTACTGCTTTTGGGTCATCCAGAAATGTCATATTTCTCTGAGTCCCTGGCTGGGGTCTGGCCCTGGCAGGTTAGATTAATGACCTTTCTTCCCAGAGCGAAGATCTTCCCTCCAAGGAGAGAAGATAGGTGGAGCTACAGGCTAATCCATCAGCAGCTGTCGCTGGGTGCCAGGCACCAAGCTGAACCAAGGTGAAGGCAGCACTGGGGAAAGGGTCTTGTTTCAGAGACCATGTGGCCAGAGACCCTGGACGACGCCATTTTGAACAAACCCAGAGGCTGGACAAGGAGGAGGGAGCAGGGGCAGGGAAGTGAGGTGTCGCTGTTTGATAGGACAAACAGAGACTTTCTGCTAGCCCCCTACTCAACTTTTAAAAACCACTGGAAGAGGAAGAGAGCTCTCTCTGGGGTGTGGTCTGCGGAGGATGAAGGGGCTGGAGCCTGGCGCGATGGGCAGTTGGAAGGAAGTACCCCCTGACTGTCCCCCAGGCCCCTAATAGCGCCAGAAGAAGAGACCAGGACCGGTGCGCAGAAGCAGGGGCCTCTGCGCAGGGAGAAGAGAGGCCCAGGAGGAGAGCCAGGCGAAAGTCTGGCGCAGGGAGCCAGTGAAGACCGCTCCCTGCAGAATGCCCCCTCTTGGAGACCCGGAGGACAAAGGAGAGTGCTCCCAGTGGCTGGGGACCGCCGCCAGGAGCAAGAGGACGTGAAAATAGGGCAGATCGGACCCCCAGGGGCTGAGATATGGCCCCCGGAAGGTAGGTGACCTTTGACCCCTAAGAAGACCGACAACGAAGCACGTGGGGCTCCGCCGCCGGTCTCAGAGATGCCCCCAGGGTGGGTCCCGGGGGCTGCCCCCCCAAAGAGAAGTAGAGCCGGGGAGCGCCGTCGCGCTCCCCGTGAAGATTTGGGAGGCGCGGGGTGCCAGGAGCCCACCCTGGCCCCCGCCGAAGAAGTAAAGACGGGGAGCGCCGTCGCGCTCCCCGTGAAGAGACCCCAGGGGGCCCGGGACCCCATCCCCGGGCCCCGAAGCAAAGTCGGGGGAGCGCCGTTGCGCCCCCCGCGAAGACGTACCCGTATCTACGGGGTGCCAGGAGCCCACCCTGGCCCCCGGCGAAGCAGCTGTCGTTGGGGAGCGCCGGCGCGCTCCCCGTGAAGAGGGGAGAAGGGGCCCGGGAGCTCATCTCCGGGCCCCGAGGCAGCGTCAGTCGGGGAGCACCGTCGCGCTCCCCGTGAAGAGGAGGAGGGGCCCGGGACCCCATCTCCGGGCCCCGGAAGAACAGAGGAAGAACGGGGGAGTGCTGTCGCACTCCCCCGAGGCCAGCGGGACCGGCGCTGGCCCCCGTGTCTGCCTGCCGGAGCGGGCAGACCAGATCTGAAGTGCCAGCTCCCGTGGCAGCACGCAAGGGTGCTGGCCGGGCGGGGAGCCGGCGGGGGCAGCCGGGGGTGGGCTCCCAGGCTGCCCTCCAACCTGGAGAGGCTGTGGGGTCCCGGGTGGGACCGGGACCCCGGAAAACCAAAGGAGGCGGAGCCAGGGGCCCGGGTGGGACCGGGCCCCCAACAAACGGCCAGCCCAGCCGGGGGTATGCTCCCCGGCATGTGAACACTCACCTGGGGGTCCGGGTGGGACCGGGCCCCCCACCGAGGAGGGGATGTGGCGCCAAGCGCCAGCGTGATCGCGGCTCTCCACAGCACAGCGGGAGAGCCGCTCATCCCATATTCAGTAAGCGGAGCACGAAATGCCCCATAATGCCTTGCCAGGCATTTGAGAATCTGCTTGTTTCTCGTGCCTGTGGTGGCCCCAGGAGGACGGGGTCACCACCACATGAATGCAAAGGCTGCCGGGGAGCTGCAGGAGCAAGCGCAGCCTCCCCAGCACGAAGAGATAAGTCCCACCCTAAGTTTCCTAGGGATTTAAACAGGATAACCCCTCAAGGGCTCAACCTGTTTCATTACACCTTCTGGGCTGGAACTTTTGTTCTACAGCTGAGGGTGTATTGCGAAGTGCTTCGTGGAGTGAAGGGCTGAGTTGGGGATGTCTGGAGAAGGGCATCCCCTGGAGGTGAAGAGGTGTAATTGCACCAGAACTGCATTTACTAACAGGTTATTTCTTTTTAGAGGGACTGAAGGTCACATATGTAATGTGAAGGTATCTGTGAAGGTGATGTCATAAGCAAAGTGGGTTATGTTGCCAGACATTCCTGCTAGGGTGTCTGGCTGTATATGCGTAATCCTATGATTTCATCTGTGATGCCTTTAGGGGCTGTAATTGCAATGCATTCTAATGTCCAACAAAGGTGATGAGTACTGTCATTCCAGAGTAGGGCTTAAACATGTATTCTTGCTGCTGCGCTTAAGTGAGGAACAACCCAGACTGTTAGCCCTGAAGATGTAGGGGTGCATACTGCATGGTCAATATAGGATGCTCAGTCAGGGTTATGTGTCACTAGGGCAGGTGAACCTATTTTTAATGCGTGTTGAGGTAATGGGGTGGGTCGCCACTGGGATGGTGCCAGTGCGCAGGGCCCTCGCTCCAGGTTATGCTCAACACACTGCATTAGGGGGCAAGATGATGTGCATACATGGGAGTGGTGGTACTAGACCCCACCCCCCTTTTGGGAGGGGTGGAGATGTTACGCAATGTCACAAAGTAATTCCAACAGCTTATGTATATTTGTAAATTGGTGCATAGTATTGAGTAGTGTGTGTGTTTAATAAATGTACTCTTACTTTTATAAAGCAAAGTACAGGCTGGACAATCAATTATTGAGTGTTAGTTCTGCGCACCTGCAAATGGCGATTACTAGCCCACACCACCTCCCTTGAGTAAAGCCTCAGACTGCTCTGCAACACTACCCTCTGAGAGTCAGGCGCTACAATTGGGTGTTTGGTTCCCAGTGAAGGACAAATGTAGTCATGTTATTTGTGCAGGCCTCACAGATACTGCCTCGTTTTCCAACATTGGTGGCAGCGATGGGATACATAGTATCCCATTCTGGTGCGCATTTATAGCATTTGATAAGTCCAGTTTTGCCACACATTACCTATGCAGTAATGAGCAAATGGAAGAGCGCAAGGCTCTGAGAAGGGTTCAAAGTTTTGGTTAGGTGAACTAAAGGTATGGTAAAGGAAAGCCCCCGCGCACATACGTGTCATGTGAAGATATTATGGTTGAAATGTAAACTGTATTGATATGACCGCGCTATGTTGATTATCATGTGCTAGCGGGACGGTGCTTTCCAGGAAATGATTGCATACAAATTTTCTGAGCCATATTGTACACCTTTGAACCCTAACACTACATACACTACACCTGCATGAGGAGGGTGTCTCCTCAAGAGATAGGGACAGCAACTGATACCTACATCACAGGTAGGGGTGTAGGGGTGGATTGACCTTTGTGGGGGACAGGAGAGAGAGGGTTCCTGGGAGATTCCTGCACTTGTTAAGGGCAGGGAGGGTTTCCACAGAAGGGGCCCCAGGTATCCTTACCCCGCGAAAAGTTTACTTGCCATTGGCGCAGGCCAAAACCACTGGAAGGGTGGGGCAGGAGGTTTCTTTACCCCAGGTAGTAACACCCCAGGGTTCCCATGGTTGGGGACCCCAAGAAGCTTTTCCCACGGTGGGAGGAGGGTGTGGTAGAGTTGGGTGTCCGGCAGGCCCCCAGGTTAACTGGTGGGGAGGTGAGCGACCCAGGGGTGGCCCCTGGTAGGGGGTGGCCCCAGAGGAGGGTAGCTCTTGAGTGATGGTGTGTAGTGGTAGCCCCTAGGTACCCTAGGTGGGCTAGGTAACTGACCCAGTGGAGATCGGAGTGGGGGTGATGTACTCCCTAGTTTCCAGGTGAAGGGTTAGTGGTGGACCCTGAGGCGTCAGGGTCGGGTGGACGGTGACCAGTGCGGTAGGTCCTGTGGGTCTTGAACCCAAGGACCAGGAGCATGGGGGTGTTCCCTAGCTCGGGGCAGGAGGTGGACTTCTGCAAGGTAGTACCACCCTGAACACAGGTGGGGCCTATCTTAAGTGACGGGACCCTGTGGTTCGCAAAGGGGTGGTGCAGGCCTAGCTGGGATCTTTAGGGTCCCTGGCTTGGTGTGGTCGTACTACCCTGAAGGCAGGTGGGGCCTATCTTAGGGAGGGGACCCTGCTCTTCATAAGGGGTGGTGCAGGCCATCCAGGGACCATGTAGGTCCTGGGCGGTCTCCCAAGGCGCTGCTGGGAGACCGGGAGGGCCATGAGAGGTGGGCCTGGGTCTAGCTAACTCAGGGCCCACAGGTTCTCTAAGGGTACTCTGGGAGGAGAGCGCGCTCTCGGAGGGAAGGGTGCACAGGCCCTGTTCTCGCAGCGGAGAACAAGGAAGGGGTCTAGGTTCCCGGGTAGTTTCCGTGTGGAGCTACTGACGGGGGAATGAGCTGTAGGATGTCTGATGGGGCACCCTCAGTGTTCCTCCCTGGCACTGCCAGTGTGGTAGTGAGGCCGGTCTGAGGTCCTATCAGGAGCCAGGCCAGTGGCCAAAGGGTGCTTTTCTGTGGGGGGAAAGCACGAGTGGCTGTGCTTTCTTTAGGGAAGCCAGTCGTCCCGAAAGGGTGGTGGCAGCAGAATGACCTCAGCGGCAGGCCGAGGGTGAGCGTCCTGAGAGGTTGCATCTTTGGGGTGCAAGGACCAAACGGAGAGAGGGTACTGGTTGGAACAAACTCCAGAAGGGAGACCAGCTAGTGACCCAGGGGATGGGATGTAGACCTGCCCCGGAAGACTGCAACGGTGCTGAGGCACTGGACCCTTGTACAGAGAAGGGGTAGGCATAGTGTTGCATGCCCAAGGGCAAAGGTGGGCCTAGTGAGGCCAAGTCCATGTAGACCATGAGTGACCTAGAGGTATCTAACCTAGAGCCTGGAGGGTTCTTAGGGTAGTCTGGGATCCCTGTCATGGGTGGAGATTTCATGGATGGGAGGAGTAGGTGGTCTGAGCGGATAACTGGTGAGTAAGGGGGGTCTGGTCAGGACCCCTTATAACTAGTTATCGCTGACTACGGGAAGAATACCCATGTAGGGTGGCTACTTCTTCCCTGTAGGAATCAGCTGGGCGCGGCGTGTGTTAGAAGGTGGTTCTGACAATACGGGCCGCCCGGATTTTTCGCTTTTGAGCACCTAGGTGTTGAGGTTTTACTGTGGGAGAGCCTCATAAAGTGGGACTCATCCACAGTGAACTCATGATGAAAGAGTCTGCATGTGGATTTTACTGGTGTCCCCCTAGCTTGACTAGGCCGCTGCGCAGCAGCTGGAGTAAGGGGCACCGGGCTGGTTACATGCAGACACCTGTGTACATGCGTGTGCACACGTGTAGGGACTGCGCAGGGGAGATTCTTAGCGTGCGCAGTCCGGGAGCAGCTACAAAGTGAATGGTGTGGCAGGGCTTATGCAGAATTGGGTGGTGACATGGAATAGGCCTTACATGCTAGGAAGGAACATGCCAGGGAAAGTCAGTGTGCTTTACTGTGTTTTTCACTTCATTATTCCCCTATGGGGATGTGGAGCCCATGTGCTAGATTAACTTCCATAAGGCCTACAGATTCCAGACACGCACTAAAGTCCCCTGTAGCGGATGTGAAAAGGAGTATTCTGCAGAGTCCCAAGTCATATTTGTACTGCTTTTGGGTCATCCAGAAATGTCATATTTCTCTGAGTCCCTGGCTGGGGTCTGGCCCTGGCAGGTTAGATTAATGACCTTTCTTCCCAGAGCGAAGATCTTCCCTCCAAGGAGAGAAGATAGGTGGAGCTACAGGCTAATCCATCAGCAGCTGTCGCTGGGTGCCAGGCACCAAGCTGAACCAAGGTGAAGGCAGCACTGGGGAAAGGGTCTTGTTTCAGAGACCATGTGGCCAGAGACCCTGGACGACGCCATTTTGAACAAACCCAGAGGCTGGACAAGGAGGAGGGAGCAGGGGCAGGGAAGTGAGGTGTCGCTGTTTGATAGGACAAACAGAGACTTCCTGCCAGCCACCTACTCAACTTTTAAAAACCACTGGAAGAGGAAGAGAGCTCTCTCTGGGGTGTGGTCTGCGGAGGCTGAAGGTGCTGGAGCCTGGCGCGATGGGCAGTTGGAAGGAGGTACCCCCTGACTGCCCCCCAGGCCCCTAATAGCACCAGAAGAAGAGACCAGGACCGGTGCGCAGAAGCAGGGGCCTCTGCACAGGGAGGAGAGAGGCCCAGGAGGAGAGCCAGGCGAAAGTCTGGCGTAGGGAGCCAGTGAAGACCGCTCCCTGCAGAATGCCCCCTCTTGGAGACCCGGAGGACGAAGGAGAGTGCTCCCAGTGGCTGGGGGCCGCCGCCAGGAGCAAGAGGACGTGAAAATAGGGCAGATCGGACCCCCAGGGCCTGAGATATGGCCCCCGGAAGGTAGGCGACCTTTGACCCCTGAGAAGACCGACGACGAAGCATGTGGGGCTCCGCCGCCGGTCTCAGAGATGCCCCCAGGGTGGGTCCCGGGGGCTGCCCCCCCAAAGAGAAGTAGAGCCGGGGAGCACCGTCGCGCTCCCCATGAAGATTTGGGAGGCGCGGTGTGCCAGGAGCCCACCCTGGCCCCCGCCAAAGAAGTAAAGATGGGGAGCGCCGTCACGCTCCCCGTGAAGAGACCCCAGGGGGCCCGGGACCCCATCCCCAGGCCCCGAAGCAAAGTCGGGGGAGCGCCGTCGCGCCCCCCGCGAAGACGAACCCGTATCTACGGGGTGCCAGGAGCCCACCCTGGCCCCCGGCGAAGCAGCTGTCGTCGGGGAGCGCCGGCGCGCTCCCTGTGAAGAGGGGAGAAGGGGCCCGGGACCCCATCTCCGGGCCCCGAGGCAGCATCAGTCGGGGAGCGCCGTCGCGCTCCCCGTGAAGAGGAGGAGGGGCCCGGGACCCCATCTCCGGGCCCCGGAAGAACGGAGGAAGAACGGGGGAGTGCCGTCGCACTCCCCCGAGGCCAGCAGGACCGGCGCTGGCCCCCGTGTCTGCCCACCAGAGCGGGCAGACCAGATCTGAAGTGCCGGCTCCCGTGGCAGCACGCAAGGGTGCTGGCCGGGCGGGGAGCCGGCTGGGGCAGCCGGGGGTGGGCTCCCCAGGCTGCCCTCCAACCTGGAGAGGCTGCGGGGGTCCCGGGTGGGACCGGGACCCTGGAAAAACAAAGGAGGCGGAGCCAGGGGCCCGGGTGGGACCGGGCCCCCAACAAACGACCAGCGCAGCCGGGGGTGGGCTCCCCGGCATGCGAACACTCACCTGGGGGTCCCGGTGGGACCGGCCCCCCACCGAGGAGGGGTTGAGGCGCGAAGCGCCAGCGTGATCGCGGCTCTCCCCAGCACAGCGGGAGAGCCGCTCATCCCATATTCATAAAGCGGAGCACGAAGCGCCCCATAATGCCTTGCCAGGCATTTGAGAATCTGCTTGTTTCTCTGCCTGTGGTGGCCCCAGGAGGACGGGGTCACCACCACATGAATGCAAAGGTGCCGGGGAGCTGCAGGAGCAACGCAGCCTCCCCCAGCACGAAGTTAAGTCCCACCCTAAGTTTCCTAGGGATTTAAAAAGGATAACCCCTCAAGGGCTCAACCTGTTTCATTACACCTTCTGGGCTGGAACTTTTGTTCTACAGCTGAGGGTGTATTGCGAAGTGCTTCGTGGAGTGAAGGGCTGAGTTGGGGATGTCTGGAGAAGGGCATCCCCTGGAGGTGAAGAGATGTAATTGCACCAGAACTGCATTTACTAACAGGTTATTTCTTTTTAGAGGGACTGAAGGTCACATATGTAATGTGAAGTATCTGTGTAAGGTGATGTCATAAGCAAAGTGGGGTTATGTTGCCAGACATTCCTGCTAGGGTGTCTGGCTGTATATGCGTAATCCTATGATTTCATCTGTGATGCCTTTAGGGGCTGTAATTGCAATGCATTCTAATGTCCAACAAAGGTGATGAGTACTGTCATTCCAGAGTAGGGCTTAAACATGTATTCTTGCTGCTGCGCTTAAGTGAGGAACAACCCAGACTGTTAGCCCTGAAGATGTAGGGGTGCATACTGCATGGTCAATATAGGATGCTCAGTCAGGGTTATGTGTCACTAGGTCAGGTGAACCTATTTTTAATGCGTGTTGAGGTAATGGGGTGGGTCGCCACTGGGATGGTGCCAGTGCGCAGGGCCCTCGCTCCAGGTTATGCTCAACACACTGCATTAGGGGGCAAGATGATGTGCATACATGGGAGTGGTGGTACTAGACCCCACCCCCCCTTTTTGGGAGGGGTGGAGATGTTACGCAATGTCACAAAGTAATTCCAACAGCTTATGTATAT
Organism: Calotriton arnoldi; assembly: GCA_963921515.1. NCBI lineage: Eukaryota > Metazoa > Chordata > Amphibia > Caudata > Salamandridae > Calotriton > Calotriton arnoldi. The sequence continues at coordinate 163,452 of CAWUFW010016738.1, forward strand.
TTGTAAATTGGTGCATAGTATTGAGTAGTGTGTGTGTTTAATAAATGTACTCTTACTTTTATAAAGCAAAGTACATGCTGGACAATCAATTATTGAGTGTTAGTTCTGCGCACCTGCAAATGGCGATTACTAGCCCACACCATCTCCCTTGAGTAAAGCCTCAGACTGCTCTGCAACGCTACCCTCTGAGAGTCAGGCACTACAATTGGGTGTTTGGTTCCCAGTGAAGGACAAATGTAGTCATGTTATTTGTGCAGGCCTCACAGATACTGCCTCGTTTTCCAACAGGAGGGATCCAGCATTTATGACCTGGAGTCTCAGAGACCCCTCTGAGAGAGTCCACAGTGATAAGGGAGTCATACATAGCGGAGGATTGGGAATTGCTTCTGTAACTCATGTATCTCATGTAACTACGCTCCAGAAACTGATGTAACTTTGTAACTATGCTTTGAAACAATTGTCCTTCCTCATGTAAAGCGCTCTGATACCTCTGGGTCTAGCCAGCGCTATATAAAACTTTTCAAATAAATAAAAAAATAAGGGAAGGTTTATGGATTAAGTCCCACCCCAACAGGGCTGCCAGTATCGCCAGAATGAATGTGGGCAGGAAACAGCCCCAATCGCTGAGTTTGTGTGTCCCGTGCTGCTGGAAATGTCCATCGCTTTTAGCCTGTTTTCAGCTGCTCTTCATGTTCAGGGAAGGATTGGGGATGAAGTCCCACCCCAGCAGGGCTCCCAGTATTGCTAGAATCACTGCAGGCAGGAAACAGCCCTGACTGCTGAATTTCTGTGCAGCTTAAGACCTATTATAGAACTAAATGAAGCCTGGGCCGGGGAAGGCGCAGCCGGACCCGATGGGGGCCCGGGGCAAACGCCGCCCCGAGGCGGGAAGCCCTCCCCTGTCGCGGAAGCCAGCAAAAAAGGGGGTGACCAGGATTGGTCGCCCCAAGGTAGACTAGGGCCCCCCCAATCAGGGGGCGAGTTGGCAAGCAGCTGGGGGGGTTAAATAAGGGAGCAAGGCCCTGGATGAACACATAACCCCCCTCTACCAGGAGAAGATAGAATTGCCGCCGGGAATCCTCACCTGGAAGAAGAACCGGACCGTGGACAGGCGACGAGCAGGAGGCATGGACCCAGGCTGTGGAGGCTTGCTGTGGCATCGAGGCGGCGCAGGGAGTTGACGGAAGCAGCAACAAGATCCAGGCTGCAATCGCTGGAACGTTTGCTGCGGAAGCCGGGGATTGACGACCAGCTGTTGGCCCAACGATCGGGGCAGAGGCGGCGCCAGGAGGAGCGAAGCAGCGGTGAGGAGAAGGCTCGATCCGGTGAGAACCAGCAGGAAGGAGTGATCGCAAAGGGACCGGAAGGTGAGTAATCCTCCCCCGGGCCCCCGCACATCGGGAGGAGTCACAGGAGCCGCCCGGAGCAGCGAGGACAAGCAGCGCAAATGCTGCGGCCAAGGGCAGCACCGCAAACAAAGGAACTCGGAGGCTCGGCAGGGCGGGCCTTCTTGGAAAAGATCCTTAAAGGGGCAGGAGCCTCTTTGTCAGCGTACAACAGTGGCTGCAGGCGTGGGGGCTAATACCTCACCGAATTTACCGGAAAGGGGCACGGACCTTCCTTTGGCAGGGATATCGGCGGGCAGCAGTGGCTGCAAACTTTGGGGGCAGTTATCTTCGTGAATTCACTGGTGGAGGCCAGTGAACAGCGCTGGCAGCAGGGGCGGCAAACGTATTGAATTAACCTGGGAATTCACTTGAGGAGGCAAGAGAGCAGCAGCAGCTGCAAACCAAAGCGGCCAAACCTTGGGGGAAGGAGAAAGGATCAATCAGCAGGATGGCAGGAAGATGAGGGGCAGCCGGGGGGGGAATGCGGCTGCCAGCATGATTCAGGGAGGTGCAGGGGCACACGGAGGCCCCCCAAAAGGCACAGAAGAGGCAAAGAGGGGATGTGGAGCCGGATCTGGATGCAGATCTACAGGTCATGCTGGAAATAGCCAGGGCTCTGGTGGCCCTGAAAGGAAAGTTGTGGATGGATCAGCACATCGGGGATGGGCCCCACGGGAAGGGTAAGAAGCCATGGCAGGCATCCCCTCCCACACCACCCCCCAAGCGACCAGGAGGCAGGGGGCATACAGCCAAAACGGCGGCCCCCAGGAAAACGACCAAGGCAGAAGCAAGGGATGCTGCTGCAGGGAAGGCGGAGGGCACCGGGGGCAGGAGCGCCCGGGCCAGACATAGAGGGGCTTCAGGCCAGAGGTGCTGTCCAGCTCGGATACTGAGGACAGCAGCAGCAATGAGGGGTCTGTAGCCAGCACGGCAGCCCCTCAAGAATCACTCAGAGGCCGGAGCAGCACGTCAGACAATGACACCATACAAAGAGCGCAAGGGGAAGGCACAAGGGGGGGCAGCACGCTGGTTCAGCGGATGGGGGACCAGGGCAAATTGTGAATTTGGGAACACAGCTAGGGGTAAACAATCTATCGATGCGGGGGACCTGGCCTCTACAACCACCCGTGCTAGCAGGACAAGAAAGGGACCAACAGGGTTTCCAGGGCAAAGCATGGGGTCAGGGACCGGCTCACCCGGCGGCATGGGTGCCCTGGTGGCAATGGCCTGGGGCGGGATCCCCTTTTGGGGGTGGCCCCCAGTGGAATGCTGAGAACAGTGGGGGGGCCAGGAGCCAGAGCAGAGATCAAAGCAAAGAGGGGACCCAAAGGGGGCAACGGGCAGGGAACAGGAGAACCCCCAGCGGGTGAATCAGGATGGTGAGTTAAGGACCGAAGAAACCACACAAAGGGGGGCAGCTCCCGAGGGCAGCACTGTGGGAAAGAGTGGAGCAGGGGAGGGCCCGGACCCAAGGGGGAAACTGGCCAGCGAATACCTATGCCCCTCCCTGTGAGACCCACCTACTACCACAAAACTCCTAGGGCTGGTCAATCTCATCCCGCTGACAGTGAAAGACAGGATCTGGAGGAAAGAATTTATAGATATTTTTACACTACTAGAGGTGCGCCAGGCAGGCTTAGACCTGACGACGCAGGACAAAAAAGATGAAGACAGGTGGGACAGACGCAAGCCCAGGGTGGAAAGGTAATTTGAGAATTGGCTAAGGGCGTTCAGGACCCTAGCATGTGTATTCATCAAGAAGTTCCCCCACAGTGCGGCAGCACTCATTTTATACTAACAGAAGGAGCACGATGCACAACAAAAATACCAGGGTGAAGCATGGTTAAAATATGACGAGGGCTTCAGGGAAAAGATGCAGACATGGCCAGTGATTGAGTGGGATTGCCAAGACATGGAGGGGTTCACAACTCACATGTTAGCAGCCAGAGAAGGGGTAAGCTCAAGGGAGCCCACTTTTCGTCCCTATGGTGCCAAAGGAAAATACGAAGGGCAGGGACAGTCTTTCAAAGGTAAGAACCAAAACAGCAGCAAATCAGGAAAGTCCTGTTGGAAATACGACAAGGACGAGTGTAAGTGGGGGGCCGCCTGCAGGTTCAAGCACGCATGCGGGTCCTGTGGGGGAAACCATCCTTCCATATGCTGCAGACAGGCCAAGGGGGCAGGGGCCAACAAGGAAAAGGGAGGCACAAAAAAGTAAGGAGGGGGGAGCCTCAGAAAAGGGCGAGGGGGGTGCAGACCGGGGGCATCCCCTACCTACCCGCATAAAAACAAGCAGACTGTTATATTTATTAGGACGTTATCCCAAAACATCAGACAGACACAGGTTAGCGGAAGTTTTCGCGAAGGGTTTCCCATCCCTTACAAAGGACCTGTGGGTGCCCGGGAAAGCCAGAACCTGAAATCAATACCAGACAACCCGGGGGCGGCAAGGCAGAAGGTGGAAAAGGAAGTTCAGCTGGGAAGGGTAACTGGCCCATTCACTTCCCCCCCGCTAGAGGATTTCGTGGTATCTCCTCTGGGCATGGTGCCTAAAAAGGGGCAAGCCAGTTCAGGTTAATACACCATCTGTCGCACCCCCACGGGGACTCCATCAATGACTCGCTGGATCAAGGGAGTTGCTCAGTAGCGTATGCATCAGTTGATGACGCAGTGAACATAATAAGACAAGCAGGGAGGCGGGCCCTGTTGGCAAAGACAGGCATAGAATCAACCTTCCGCCTTCTGCCAGTACACCCAGATAGCCACCACTTGCTAGGTTTTCAGCTATACAGCCAATACTACTACGACAAATGCCTGCCAATGGGCTGCTCCATATCCAGTGCATACCTTGAGGCCTTTAGCGGGTTCTTGGAGTGGGAGCTAGGAACGCGCTCCCCGGCGGGGGGGAGGGTCCACTACTTGGATGATTTCCTCTTCATCGGTGGACAGGAACAGGGGAGTGTGCAAAGCTCCTCCGCCGTTTCATAGAGCTGGCTCAGGAATTGGGGGTCCCCCTAGCTCAGGACAAAACAGAGGGCCCCACCACAAAACTGTCCTTCCTCGGGATAGAGCTGGACTCCTTGGCCGTGACATGCAAACTGCCACCGAGAAGGTGTCGGAACTAAGGCAGATCATTGGCAGGTTGAGACAATAAAAGAAGGTGACCCTAGGCGAAATACAGCAGCTGCTGGGAAAGTAGAATTTCGCCACTAGAGTGGTCCCCGCGGGGCGCCCCTTCGCCAGACGCCCAGCCTGGATAACTAGGAGCATGACACAGAAACACCACAGGGTTCGCTTGACGCAGGGAGTGGAAGAGGACTTGGGGCAGTGGGGGGCTTTCCTGACCAACTTCAACGGCACCCTCATGTGGCGAGTGCCATGGGTGCAGGCTACCCAACTTGAGCTTTACACGGACTCGGCTGGAGGCTACGTCTTCGGGGCCATCCTAGGAAAAGCATGGATGGCAGGGGCATGGCCGGCCAGCTGGCACAAAGCAGGAGTCATGGCCAACATCTCCCTACTGGAGTTATTCCCCATCGTGGTGTCATTCCACATTTGGGCCAATCGGCTGGCCAACAGACAAATAATTCTATAATCAGACAACCACGCGGTAGTGCAGGCAATCAACACAGGAACAGCGAAATGTCCAGCAGTGGTCAACCTGCTGTGGAAACTAGTCGACTGCAAGTTAAAAGCAAACATCGCGCTTAGGGCACGGCGCATCCCGGGGGTAGATAACTCAATTGTGGATGCCATTTCTTGTTTTCAGTGGGGCAGATTCCGAGAGCTCGACCCGTACGCGGACCAAGGGATGACCCGGGTGCTGGAAGAGGCATGGGCAGACCCGAGTTAAAGAAGATGCTGGACAACGCGCTGGCCCCTAAGACAAAGAACCGATACCGTAAGTGCTGGGCAACATTTGCTGACAGAACAGGGGTCACGGGGGCCGGCTGCCAGGGCAAGACGAGGTCTTAGGTTTCCTAGAATGGGCAAACGAAATCCTGGGCCAAGGCACACCTTAGTGCTGCAGCATACTACACAAACATGGCGGCAGGGGAGGATCCGACGAGGTATTTCTGGTGTAGAATGTCATTAAAAGGCTGGGGAATATTGCAGCAAACAAAGAGGGATAGTAGGCGTACCATTAACTTTGCAGTACTACAGCAAATAATAGGGACCCTGGGTGAGATATGCACCACGGAGTTGGAGGCTACACTCTTTAGGGCAGCGTTTGCACTGGCATTTTTTGGGGCATACAGGGTCAACGAGTTAGTGGCCCCCGCAGTAGACAACCTAGGATCGGCCTGTATACGCTGGGCCGACATAGAACTGGGGGCAGGATACATGAACATCCTCCTTCATCAGTCAAAAATGGACCAGGCAGACAGAGGGAAGTGGACTAGGATCAACTGCATCAGGGACAAGTCATGCTGTCCGGTGTGCTTAGTTCTGACGTACCTGCAACACAGGGAACACAAGCGGCGGCCGCTGCTAACGCATGGGGACGGGTCTTACTTGAGTCGGTTCCAATTCATAGCAGTGATGAGGAAGGCGCTAGAAAAGGTAGGGCTCCCGGCAAAGGCGTTCCGGGCCCCACTCCATCTGAATTGGGGCGGCCATCAATGCAACAGAGCTAGGTTTGGGAGCTGACCAAATCAAGGTGATAGGGCGATGGGCATCAGGCGCATTCAAACGATACATATGCCCCACGATGTACTGAGTCTGGCTTCTCCCCCCACCACCGTTTAGGTCCGGCTGAGCAGCGCAAGAAGGTCTGGATCGTGGGTCACTCATACATAACACGGGAACAACGGTGGGCGGTAGCCAGATGCGAATTTGGCGGAATCTGTCTTCGGGACACGGAAGTAATCTGGCTGGGGCGATCAGGGATGAAGTGGGACCAAATGCTCCCCGCAGTGCGGGAAACTTTGGGGCAAGGTGGCAGACCAGATGCGGTGGTGGTCCACCTAGGAGGGAATGACCTGGGAACCATAGGAAGGAGGGGCCTCTTGGAACAAATGCAGGCAGGCCTCACAGCTATAGCAAGACTAGTGCGCCAGGCCGAGGTGATTTTTTCAGAGATAATAGTGCGCAGGGCATGGAGGGGGGCTGTGGATCTGGGGGCAGTGGAGAAGTCCAGACGTAAGCTGAATATCACCATGGCAAAAAAATGTAGGGCCAACGGCTGGGGGCTCGTGAGACACAGTTTCATCAACTTGAGATCCCCGGGTTATCATTTGGACGATGGGGTACACCTGACGGGGGTGGGGATGGACATGTTCCTGCTAAACTTCGTAGGGGTACTAGAGCAAATGGGTTTCTCGTGAAGAAGTAAGGGACGGGAGAGCAGGGAGAGCTCCCTCCGATCGTAAAGCCGTAGGTAGCGTGGCGGAAGAAACCCAGGAAAGATATACAAAAGAGAGAAGAATTACTAGAGGTAGATGGAAGGCTCACACAGTGTCCTTGGGATGCCTCATGGCAGGGGCACTGAGGGAGCTAAGGACTACACACAGCCACAGACAGAGTAGATGAAATGCTCACAGAGGGTCCTTGGGATGCCACATGGCAGGGACTCTGAGGAGAAGGCGAGGGGCCAACAAAGGGTCTGGGGCAAGCAGAACGGCACTTGCAGCCCGGGTAGGTCCTGACAGACACCCACCAAATTTGGTAGGAAGTTGAAGCCTAGAACTGCAGACACAGAGGCCAGGACAAAGGGGCACCCCGCAAAATACACTGTCTGGGAGCACATAACGACAATGAATGTACAAAGACAATTACAAAGACAATGAAAGTATGCGATAACATGGATGTTTATGAATGACCAATAAAATTGCGAAATGTACAACCATGTTATGTTTGAATAAACTGGGGGGAAGCCCTCCCCCCCCGTCGTGGAAGCCAGCGAAAAAGGGGGCAACCAGGATTGGTCGCCCCAATGTAGCCTATGGCCCCCCCAATCAGGGGGCGAGTTGGCGAGCGGCTGGGGGGGTTAAATTAGGGTGCAAGGCCCTGGATGAACACATAACTCCCCCTCTGCCAGGAGAAAATAGAATCCCACCCACCCACACCAAAGGATGCGGGCGTCGCAGCCGCAAAGTAGAGGTGAGGCGGAAGAAACCCAGGAAAGATATACAAAAGAGAGAAAATTACTAGAGGTAGATGGAAGGCTCACACAGTGTCCTTGGGATGCCTCACGGCAGGGGCACTGAGGGAGCTAAGGATGGCACACAGCCACAGACAGAGTAGATGTGATGCTCCCACAGGGCCCTTGGGATGCCTCACGGCAGGGGTACTGAGGGATCGAAATGACAGGACACAGCCACAAGCAGAGTAGATGAAATGCTCACACAGGGTCCTTGGGATGCCACACAGCAGGGACCCTGAGGAGCAGGCGAGGGGCGAAAAAAGGGTCCAGGGCAAGCAGTACGGCACTTGCAGCCCGGGCAGGTCCTGACGGACACCCATGAAATTCGGTAGCAAGTTGAACCCTAGAACCACAGACACAGAGGCCTGGACAAAGGGGCACCCTGCAAAATACACTGTCTGGGAGCACATAGCGACAATGAATGTACAAAGACAATTACAAAGACAATAAAAGTATGCAATAACATGGATGTTTATGAATGACCAATAAAATTGCGAAATGTACAACCATGTTATGTTTGAATAAACTGCGACCTTTTAAGGCACCAGATCACGTTGTCAGTGGTGTAATTGAAAGGTAAAGGGATGCAGTTAAGTGGGCAGGGGGGGAGAGGGAAACTCACCCCTGGGAGGGGTTTGTGCTTTACAAACACTCACATCAGGCTTCATACCCTAGCTACTTCTAAGACAACCATTTTAGAGCCTGATTATTTGACCTTAACACAGAAAACAGTTGTAAAAAAAAGTACGCATATACTCTGCTTAATATCAAACAAGTGGAATAAGCACCATTTTCAGTTAGCGACCATCCACCTATTTATTACCTGGCTATTATTTCCCTACCAATTACAACCTTTCACTTCCATGACTGGCAGAAAGTAACCGCTAACTTCTGGAGTCTACAGAAATCCACAAAATTCCTACCAACTAGCTTAGCCCCACTTGTGGCGATAAAAACGGGATGTCACGTGTGGCTGGGCCTAGTGCCTTGCATGGGGCCTCCATTGACCTCGGTTTGATCCATCACTGTCACGAGCACAAGGCCCAACCACACATGCGGTGCAGCATTTTGTATTGCCACAAGTGGAGCAATGCTGGGTGGTAGCAATTCTGTGGATTTCTGCGGATTTTGGAAGTTTCCATCACAGAAATGTAAGGAAAATGCACGATTTCAGGTAAAGTTTGAGGTATGCAGTGCATTGTGGGTAAGAAAATCTTGTGGGATTCACTCAAGGCACACCACCCTGGAGTTCCCTGGTTGCCTACTTTTAAAAAATGTCTGTGGTTGGTAGGTTTCCATGGGTGGCGTCTGGGCATGGCCCCAAATCCCCTAGCTGCCCCTATTGCTGATCTATTCACATAGCACTTTAGGGCTTTCTGTTTCAAGGTCTTTTGGCCCACCCACACAAGTGAGATACATTTTTTATCAGGAGACTTGGGGGAATGCTTTGTGGTAGGAAATTTGTGGTTCCCCACAGATTCCAGAAGTTTTCCTCACAGAATTGTGAGGAAAATGTATGTTTTTAGTCAAAGTTTGAGGTTTGCAGGGCATTGTGGGTTAAAAATCTGTGTAGGGTGCATGCTAAGCGCACCTCCCTGGACTCCACCGGATGTCTAGTTTTCAGAACTGTCTGGGTCTGGTGGGATTCCCTGGTGGCAAAACGTTGCTGTCCACCATTGCATGTAGGACGGTATAGGGAGTTAGCCACACTATCCTGTCCCATATGCAAAGACAACACCCAAAAGAATCAAATGTCTCTCACTTACCATTGGGATGGAATGTTTTAGTCTGCAGGGTAGTTAAGACTGTTAAGGTTTTAGCGGTGAGGATGGGGCCTTATGTTAGGATGGGCAAGACCCATTATTTTATCAAAAGTATATATTCCTGCCATACAGTGGGCTTTCTGCCCCCACAGGGGGTTCCATTTACTTGTAGGTGGCATGGCCATGCCCATGCTGAGCAGGCCCACTCTTATATTTAAAAATAAAAATCCCTGGCGTCAAGTGGATTTTCTGCTCCTCTGGGGCAGATCGGGGGTAATTAGCCTCCAGCCCTATATATAGTTTTTAATACTTTCTCTGGCGTCTAGTGGGCCTTCTGCCTCTATGGGGGTAAATTGAGGGTAATTGGTCCTATCTGACCCCAGGGGGTAGAAGAACGTTGCCCCATTTACTTGGGGAGGGGGCTTCGGCCATGCCCATGCTGGCAAGCCCCCACCCCGATATTGTTTAAAATAAAATCCCTGGTATCTAGTGGGCTTTCTGCCTCCCCAGAGGGGCAGATCAGGGTAATTACCCCATCTGCACCTGGGGGGCAGAAATACTGTTGCCCTATTTAGTTGGGGTGGGGGCATAACCATGCCTATGGTGGGAAGCCTCCACCCCTGTATTTAAAAACAAAAATGTTCCCTGGCATTCAGTGGGCTTTCTGCCCTCCCTTGGGGCAGATCAGTGAAAATTACCTCCATCTGCCCCCGGGGGGAGCAGAAAGACTGTTTCCACATTTAGTTGAGGTGGGGGCATAGCCATGCCCATGGTGGGAAGCCCCCACCCCTATATTTAAAAACAAAACTGTTCCCTGGCATCTAGTGTGCTTTCTGCCCTCCCTCAGGGCAGATCAGGGGTAATTACCTCCATCTGCCCCAGCGGGGCAGAAAGACTGTTTCCCCATTAACTTGGGGTAGGGGCATAGCCATGTCTATTCTGGGCAACCCCAACCACTTTATTTTTCAATAAAACCTTCCCTTGCATCTAGTGGGCTGTCTGTCCCCACTGGCAGGGGTTAGGGGGGGTGAGAAGCTGGCCTGGTATATGTTGTCCACTAATGTAAGTGGGCACCTTGCACAAGTCCAGACAACCCTTATGGTGATTTAGGAGGTCTCAGACAACCTTAGAAAGCTATCCAAGTGGTAGTTGTGGAGAGCGGCCTTCAGGCTTAGTCTTGAAGTAGTATAAAGCAGCTTGTTTTACCAGAATGCAATCTTATAGTATAGATTAAATGAAAAAGAATCACACAAACTATTTATAAAAATATGTATTTATTATATAACACTATCTAGTACGTTACAGTATCTCCCACATGGAGATAAACACAAACCACACAATACTTTAGCAAAGAAATCACAGTAAATAGCACTAATACACAGTGGGCCCCAGGGGGGGACCAAACCATATACTAAGAAAGTGGTATAAGAACCACCACTCAAGTCAGGACAATGTCGAGAGGATGTTGAATTGCTGGGGACCCACAGAACCACCCAAAGTAAGTAGATTGGGACCCCACAGAGGGCGTGTGCAGTGTGTGAAAACGACCACGTGCTCCGCACAAGTCTATGTGCAAGTTGCAGTTGGATTTTTAGAGATTAGGGACCCTTCCCAGTGGACACTGAAGAAAACCCATGGAAGACAGAAGGTTGGAGAGACCCCACCCGTGGATACTGTGGTACCCAAGTTGCCTATCCCAGGGAAGCCAGGTGCATAGGTGTGAAGTGGCGTCTGAAACCACTGTCGAACCCAATGGAGGACTTCAGGAAAGTGCCGCTGCTGGAAGAGGAGAAGATGTCTGGAAGAATCCAAACATGGATTCTTGAAGGAGTACCTGAAAGCAGAGGGGACAGAGTCTATGTCACTTGTGAGTGACCTGGAACCCTGGAAGACGAATGCCCTCCGATGTCCGGTGCTTCAGGAAAGATGACGGTGACCTTGACTCTGCAGCTGCGAGGACCTGGCAAAGCTGTGGATGAGCAGGGCCTGTATATGAGCTGTCCCACGAAGGATGTCGAGTGCTGAGGGGTCGGTGTCCGGTGGGAGCACCAACAAGCCTTGGCAAATGCAACCTATGCAGGAAGTCATGAAGGTGCAACGTTGGGACCAGCAAGGTCCTGGAGACTCACCACAAGCAGGGGAGTCAGGGCAGGCCCCAAGAAATCAGGGGAGCCCAAAAGAAACAAGTGTGACCCTCAAGTGGACCCACAGGCCGAAGGCACTAGAGTCGCAAGAGGACCTCAAGCAGCTCACCAAAAGAAACAGGCCACGATGCACACGTTATGGTGTGGCAAAAGGTTCTGCTCACTGGAGGTGCTCGAGGTTGGGGCTACTTGGAGCCCGAAGATCTTCTTGCAAAGACAACAAAAAGCCTTTGCAACTGCAAAGTGGATGCAGTACTCAGGGGATCGGTTATTGCAGCCCCCACGATGACTACTGGCCTCAAACTTGGTGAGAGGGTTGAGCAGGCCTCAGGAGCTGGGGAAAACTACCACCTGTGATGCAGATCCCATGGAGTCCGGAGGAGCTCAGGATCTGCAGACCTGTCAACTTAGTTGCGGTGCCTGCGAATGCAGGGGAGCGACTCCTTCACTCCAAGGAAGATTACTTTGGTTGCCGTTGATGCTTCACAGGCACTGGAAGGTTCCTGTATGATGCACAAGCACAGACGATGCAGCAGACTGGAAGGGAGACGAAGTCAGGCCCAAACGAAGTCCTGCGAAGTCCAGAGTGCCCAGACGGTAGAAGTGCAGTGGTTTCAGTTCTGAATCTTATCCCACAATGAATCTAGGGACCTATATCCCGGTAAGCAATTAAGTACCCTAAGCAGAGGGCTGGGAAGATTCGAGGGACCCTCCCAGTGGAGGATCTGGCCAGGGGGGAGGTTACTCCCATGTCCTTTGTCCAGATTCACGCCAGAGCAGGAGCCAACAGCTCCCAGGACTGTTTTGAACTGGACTATGCACAGGGACACCAAATGTGCCCCTCATGCAGACTTTCAGGCACTGGAAAGCGCACCCACCCAGCCCTAATACACTAAATCCTGTCTGGGAGGTGGTCACATCTCCCTGTGACAGGATGCCTATTGTTCTACCTTCCCCTGCTCGAGTTTGGCTCAGCGGCAGGAGGGCAGAAATGTGTCTCTGGTCGGCAGCAACCATTTTGTGCTGTCCGGGACTAGAAGGCTGGTACCGGGAACACTGAGAGCCTAACGGAGGGCTCTTCCAGTGCTTGGAATCATACCTCCCACACCATTTATGGTGTGGGAGTATGATTCCAACATGTTTGATACCAAACATAACAGGATTTGTTGCAGCCGTTTTCGAGATGGTCATCGCGCGATTATGCGGTGCCCCTCTATATAGTTTATGGCTGCTTCATTGATAACCCAGGAGAATGGACTCCGTAGGGTGCAGGGGTGTCCTGCTCATGCAGGGGCACCCTCTCACTTAGAACCAAGCACCTTCCCCTCAGGATTGTAAAGGCCTGCTATAGGGGTGACTTATAGGTTTTAAGTGCAGTGACCCATAGATATAGTAAACCTATATCTTTAGTAAGTGGTGCATGCACCAACTTACACAGGCTGCAATGGCAGGCCTTTAGTTCCATTTTGCATGGTCTCCCATGGGTGGCATAATGCATGCTTCAACCCATGGGAGACCTCTGGGGTACCTGTGCCCTGGGTACCTTAGTACCATATACTAGGGACTAATAAGGGTACCCCAGTATCCAATCTGGAGTATGCCTAAGTACTCAACACAACAATTTAGGGAGAAAGCAGATAGACTGGGGTCCTGATTAGCAGGATCCCAGTCAGACTAGTCAAAAACAGCATCACATCAAGCAAAAAGTGGGGGTAACCATAAGAAGCAGATCTTGCTTTCCTACAGGGGATAATTTCATTTCATTTCACCCCTATATTTAAAAAAAATCTCTGAAGTCTAATTGGCTTTATGCCCCCCTAGGGGATCAGATTTGCGGTAATTACCCTAATCTTCCCCCAGCGGGGGCAGAAAGATTGTTGCCCCATTTATTGCCATGCCCATGGAGGGCAGCACTCACCCCTATATTTTTCAAAAAACCTTTTCCTGGCATCTAGTAGGCTTTCTGCCCCCCATGGGTGCAGATCAGGTGTAATTACCCCATCTGCCCCCAGGGGGGCAGAAAGACTGTTTCCTCATTCACTTAGCATGGGGTCATGACCATGCCCATGCTTATGCTGGGCAACCCCCATCCCTATATTTAAAAGAAATACATTCCCCAGTGTCTAGTAGCCAGGGTGCAGATTGGGGTGACTACCCCATCTGATCCCAGGGGGCAGAAAGACTGTTTCTCCATTTACTTAGCATTGGGGCATGGCCATGCCCATGCTGGGCAGCCCCATCCTTAAATTTTTATATAACTAAAAGATTACTGGTGTCTAGTGGGCTTTCTGTCGTCCCTCAAAGGGGGGGGGGGCAGATCGGGGATAGTTACCTCCACCTGCTCCCTCAGGATCAGAAAGACTAAAGTGTACAAATTGCCAAGGGGAGCACAAGCTCTCACCCAAGGGGCTGCTCACCCTATCCCTGGTGTCTAGTAGGTGGATCCTTGCTTGAGGATAACTCTCCTGTGGCAATCCCCCATCAGGGATCCACTGGGCAGAGGTACAATTGTAAACACTACCACTCCCATGAGAATCAGTGCTAGGGATGCTGAAATATGCCTATGTACACTGATTCACTGAAAGTAAAAGAGCCCATCGGCTTACTTTCACTTTTACTGCAATGATGTTAGCGTGCCCTGCGAGCTGATCATCATTGTAGTAAAAAAAGAAAAATAATCGGCTGCTCGGGAAGCTCTTCTCGAGCAGCTTGATGTAAAAAAATGAAGGACTCCCTCTGGTGCAGAGCACCAGAGAGGCCTTTAAGTACCTCCCTAGTGTCGGCCAATGGCCGAACTCCACACAGGGGAGGTATCGTGGCTGTCGGCCATTGGCCGATGGCCACACTTAAAAGGTTAGATGAATGCGTCTTAGACCAGCATTTTGATGCTCATTGGTCATATCAAAAAATCCTAAAGTGATGCTGGAAATTACATCTTAGATAAGATGCAACAGAAAAGGGCTGCCACTTGGCCACTTGTCAAGAGAGGTCTTTCACTCAAGGTTATCGTGAGCAAGATACTGCCAGTGAAGATTCTGCTTACCACAGATGCTGCAGTATTGCACTTTCTAATGAAAGCTGATATCGACCCTGAGTCTGGGAGGAACTGATGCTGATTCTGAATGAGTGTTTGCCTTTTGCAGGGAACACTGCCTCCTTGACTCCTGATAATTTCAGCATTTTGCTTTTAACAGGTAGGCAGTGTGCTCTTCACCCTAAGAAAATCTAGGTGCAAGTTATTCTACTTCTAGGGTGTTAGGTTTTTAGATTACATTCTAACCATTGTAAAAATGTTAATTTTACTCTTGTTATTCGCAACACACAGTTGTGCTGTTTTAACCATATTCTTTGTGGGTATTTTTGATGTGCTGAGTAACATGGTGCACCTGTTGAAATATACATGCTTTTCAGTTAAAGTATCTTTTTCTTAGCTCAATTTGTGTATGTGGTATTGAAGAAGAACAAAAAATGTTTGTTTCTAACCACCACAGTGTCCCTGGATTCCTGTTTAGGGACTGTTAGTCACCCAAAAACTTTGACACCACTTCAACTATGCATTGGGTTGGTTACTGTGGAGGTACAAAAACCTGTCTTTCACATTCAAGTGTTGGTGCATTGAACTAAATTCACTTGTGTCACCCTTGGGTGGGAAAGCAAACCTTGTAGAGCTGAGCCAGAGGCTCAGTTTACGCAACAAGGGTAGAAGTAGGAAAATGAGATGAGAGAGAGACAACAGAGGCACAGGATTCCTCCTCTTGGACTCATCATTTTTGTTGGTCTAGGATATCTGCAGGGTGTAGTGGATGAAAAAATAAGTGTGGTATTGCCTTATAACCTAAGCACTACCCCACTACATGAATAATTATTCAGCGCCCTCTCTGCTAATCCGGAGATATTAGAGCAAAACTAGATACATTATCAATATTGTATTATATTAATGAATAGGCACAGTGAACCAGTGGAAATAAACCAGAACATCTCAGCTCGACTGTGTGCTGCAGAGTTGTTGAGGAGAGAAGTGGGCAAGGGGGGAAGTGACAGAGGTGACTTCCATTTTAGCCCATTTTTAGAAAAGATGGCGTTTTTACCTTATTTGTGACCTACTTTATAGACCTGGGTGTGAAATTCCACTCCAGTCGCGGAGTGTGCAGAGTTTTTCCCACACCGTGGAGTGGAGCGGAGTTTTTTCCTCCGTCGCCAACATTAAGAAAAATCTTACTGCAGACCACCTACCGGCGAGATTTCTCAACGTGGGCGGTCGTGGATGGTTGCTACCACTTGCGTTGAGAAACCTTCTGTTGGCGTTGAGGAAGCTGCCAATTGAGAAACAATATCTACTCGAGCGGCAGAAAGAAGCAGCACCATCTTGCGCTGAGTGTTGTGCCATTCGCACATATTTTACAGTGCGGGACAAGCATCCTGTGATAAAAATCAGCGTGAACGGCATGACGTAATGCACTCCACCGCTTGTGGAACTCTGCATAGCTCGGAGGAGTATTTTCGTCACTCCGCGAACTCCGCCCAGGCCTACTACTTAACATATAGAAGGAAGCCGCATTTCTACACATCATAGACAATTTGATTAAACCACGCAAAGGAACTCTTCAAAAAAGTCAAGGTATTCTCCAACCCAACAGCCACAGAAAACACCAGGCATTTGCTGTGGCCTAGCACCTGCTCACAGTACACTACAATAGTACTACTCACATTCTTCAAAATTAAATTCACAAACCTAGGTTTCTGCAGGAGTTCTCTGTCCCAGTTATGGAGGTCTTTGCATATGTAGATAAACATTTTAGTATTAAATGCAGGAGGAACCTGGGTGAGTGGCTGAAAAAATGCACAGTTCATACTACTAAATGGGAAGAGATAAAGGTGGGAAAAAAAGGGCTGGGGCTAAGAAGGGTATTTGGGGGGACATGCAAACACATACATTTACCCAAAAAAGAATAAGCCCATTACTATTCACAAACTGAACTTCTATAATTACTATGCCAGACCCTGCCCACAATCCCTTACCACCACCCAGCACCCCATTGCTGGCAAACACACTTGTGACGCACAACATCATATCTTTTTTTATGCCATTGTAATCCTAATTTTTTCAAATTGTTACAGGGTCGCCAGCAGAGTACAGCGAGACTGCTGCATGATGGCAAAAAACAAATTTGACCCAAGGCAGGTTGCCTATGGAACCCCACAACAAGGGCCAAGGGTTGAGGGTACACCTACCTTACCCCAGTATTCCTTATTTGTTTTGTTTTCTCTAACACAGGGGCCAAGCCCCTGAGTCCTAAAATGATAACTGCAACATTTCTCTTAATCTTGCAGTCAAGCAATCAGAACATTAGTCTTGAG
This sequence comes from Calotriton arnoldi, assembly GCA_963921515.1. Lineage (NCBI taxonomy): Eukaryota > Metazoa > Chordata > Amphibia > Caudata > Salamandridae > Calotriton > Calotriton arnoldi. Next base: position 180,250 of record CAWUFW010016738.1, read on the forward strand.
CTTACTGTTCCTCAGTACTACCGCAGTACTACCACACCAGCCAATCAGACTATTAGTATACAGGTTGTGGTTCCTTTCTACTTTCTCTGTACTACCACAGTATTAACATGCTCCTAGATAGCTATTATTTATGATTCTTTATTTCTCAAAAACTATTGAAAAGATTTACCTCAGATTTGCATGCCTTCTGAATCAATGTCTAGTTTTCTGCCAATTTGGTGTAACTCCGTTGAGCTGTTTTGGCTGTAGCGCTGTAGAGCTTTGGCATCCCCCTTTTTCTTGGCTTCTGCTTGACAGATCACCCCAAAACTTTCCAGGAAGGAGCTTAGTTGACTTAACACATATATATATAGATTCATCAAACGGCGCCAAAGATATAGTCAAGTCAAAAAAATGTTTTTCCTATGGAAACTAGGTACTAACTATAACTACCTACTGGCAACTGGCAGTAGGTAATATGCATATATATATTACCTACTGGCAGTCGCTAGTAGATAGCTATAGTTAGGACCTTGTTTCCATTAGAAAAGCGTTTTGTGACTTGTTTATAACTTTGACGGCGTTTGATGAATCTTCACGAAATTTTCCAAAAAAGTGCTCTCTTGATTCTAGTTGTGCATGGAAGGTTTTGGGGTGATCCGTCAAGCGGGGGCCAAGAAAAGGGGGGTCAAAAAAGTGAGTATCCCATGTTAAGTCCCATAGAGATTTTAGACACAACTACAGCCGGAACAGCTGATCGGAATGACACCAAATTTGGCAGAAAGCTAGATCTTTGTCCAGAAAGCGTGCTTTTTTGTGATTTGGTGATAAATCCATTCAGTAGTTTTTGAGATATTAAAGGAAAACCAAATTTGTATATCTAAGTATGTGGACCCTCTGTGAATCTGATTTGCTGCCAACTTCAACCAGGAAGTGTTGGCAGCCATCTTGGGACTCAGACTCAGCTGAGTCCCAAATAAAAATGTAACAAAAAGAGAAGGGGGAAGGATAGGAATATCCTGACCACTTAGGCCTGATGCTGGGGTCCCACAGGGACCACGCTTGGACCAACAAGCTGTTTTTTTTTTTTTTCAAGGCAATAATCACAACGGATTTGCAAATTCGCAGTGAAAATTTATTTAAAAAACAAGCACAGTTTCCCGCGCTTGTTTAAACATGGGTCACCGGGTTGGACAGGTCCCAGGGGCATTTTTATATTTTAAACAAGGGCAGGGAGGTGCATGAGGCCCCCGTCTCCATGGCCAATCATGGCCTCGGGGACTACTACCTCCCCGGGGCTGGCGGTTTGAAAAAATAGCAGAGGAGGGCTTTTATGAGCCCCAGGGACCACCACCTCCACAGAGCTTAATCAAAAACTAGGAGGGGGGCCATGTAGACCCCTCATCAAATCTGATAAGTGCCCCGGGGACCACCACCTCCCTGGGCCCACATATATAATAGAGAGAGAATGGGCCATGCGGCTCCCCTCCTGGACCATGTATGACCCTGGGTTCCCACCTCCCCAGGGCTTTCTTATTTTATTTAGAAGGAGGGGGCAGCACGGCCCCACTCCATGGCCGTTCTAGGCCCCGGGGACCACCACTTCCCTGGGGCAAGCCCTTGAAAATAAAAGGAGGGGAGCAGCATGGCCACCACCTCCCCAGGGTTGGCGCTGTGCTATAGAAAGGAGGGGGCTGCGTAGCACCCCTACTGGATCCACTAATGGCTCTGGAGACCGCCACCTTCCAGAGTTGACTCCCTATGTCCCAGGGTGCCCACCCCTGGGACACAGTTGTTTGCTCTCGCTTGGTGGGAGCTTTGACAGCTCCTGTAAAAGTGAGAACAAACTGTAACTCCGCTCCCAGTAGGCGGTGGCAGAAAAATTGCTCCCACTCACTGTTAGCATAGTTTTCATCTGTTGTACTGCCTGCTGTCAAGCGGGCAGGAAAATACATGGAATAATTGCTCCCACATGCAGGTAGCAGCATTTTTTGCGCCCCCCTGTGCATGGGAGTAATGCCGACTCCTGCTGGAGGTGGGAAGCCAGTAGAGGCTGCGGGGGCATTGAGGCTTCCCCTGTGGTCCCAACATAGTGCACTGGGTGCCCTGGGTGAGCTCCACGGCACCAAGGAGTACAGGCCATGAGGGATGGTGGGTTTGGGGCCATTATTGGTCCTGGGAGGAGGGCGATGTGGCCCCCCTCTTCTAATAGGTTTTTGCTGTGCTCCGGGGCATGGAGTCCCTAGGGCTGACATTTGACCCATATAGCTACTCACTCACACACCCACTCAAACACCCTGAAAACTACTCACACACCCCCTCATACGCCTATACAGACACTTACACACCCCCTCACAGATCCATACAGCCAATCACACACCTACTGATGACCCATAAAGCTACTCACGCACCCAGAAAACCACACACACACATACTCATACACCCACTCACAGACCCATACCGTCACTCACACACCCACTCACTGACCTAACAAGCCAGTCACAAACCCACTCTCAAAGGTTACAGTTAGGAAATTAATGTAAAAAAAGCTTCGGAATTCACTTAAAAAACCAAAGGTTACAGGGACTTTATAGTTAGAAAATAATATTTAAAAAATGTCAAAAGGGCATTATAGTTATGAAATGGAAATTAAAAAAACCTTAGAAATTCACTGAAAAAACACAAAGGTTACAGGGACATTCACTCATGCAAAACCATTGAAATTTAGCCATTATAGTTTGTGAGCTAACTATAACTTGTGCCCGCACAAGGCACTGATTATGACCTCACATATTACATTACTCATGACATGGTCAGTGACATCACTGATGACATCTCAAATGACATCACTGATGACATCATCTACAGAATCTCTGATGCACCCACTCACCCCCCCCATATAACCTTTTATACACCCACTCCAACTTCCACACTAACATTCTCAAACCCATTCACACACCCATACCAGCACAGAGACACCCACTCTCTGATTCATAGATCAACACAGAAATCCACTCACTGACCCATATAGCCATTCATACACCCACTCAGTCTCTAATACAGACACTGACATATCTACTCACACACCTACTCACTCACCCATACAGTCAATCACACAGTCACTTACTCACCCATACAGTTACACTCACATTCCCCCACTTACTCATGCAGATACTAACACATACTCACTCACCTATATCGTTACTGACACAAGCACACACTCAGCCATACAGCCACTCTCACATTCATTCACTCACCCATACAGTCACTAACATACCCCATCACTCATCTATACTGCCTTTCACATACCCAGTTACTCACCCATATACCACTGACATACATACTTACTCATCGGCACAGCCATACACATACTCACTCACCTATACAGCCCCTCATAGATGCACTCACTAACCCATACAGCCACTTACCCATCCACATATATACTCATCACTCATAAGGAACTCAGATAACCAATCAATCAGCCACTCATGTCCCCACTCACCAACCCATATCACCACTTAGACACCAACTGGCTGACTGATACAGACATTCACCCAACCTAGTCACTCACCCATACATTCACTGAGACACCTAATCACTAATCACTAAAGTCAGCCAAGCACCCACTGGATCATCCATTCAGGTACTCATACACCACTGATTCATCAATACACCTTGGTATATATATTTAACTTTTGAAAATACTCACAGTCACTGGATGATTTCATCAGTGATGTCATGAGTGATGTCACTGACCATGTCATGAGTGATGTACTATGTGAGGTCATAAGCAGTGCATTGCGGGGTCGTGAGTTATAGTTAGCTCAGCTAACTATAACTGCTGAATTTCTCAGATTTGTACAAGTGAAATCTGAGCCTAACGATAACGTCTCTGTAACTTTTCGTTTTTTCAGTGAATTTCAAAGGTTGTTTTATTCCATTTCCTAATTATAACGTCCCTGCAACATTTGTTTTTTTCAGTGAATTTCTAAGGTTTTTCAAATGCTAATCACTATCTATAAGTTTTTTTAAATCTATTTGTAACCATCACATCCCTCAAATGTTTCATTTTTTAAGTGAATTTGTAAGGATTATTATAGGATAATTCCTAACTATAATGTCCCTGTGACTTTTGTTTTTATCAGTGAACTTCTTAGTTTTTTTATTCTATTTCTAACTATAATGTCCCTGTAAGCTTTCATTTTTTTTGTGATTTTCCAACATTTCGTAAAATAAATTTTGTCACTATAACATCTGTTTAATTGTTACTTAGTTTGAGCAAATTCAAACTATTTTTCATGTTTGACGTCATTATTCGCGGATAACGTGTGTTTTACAGAAACTCTTAAACACATATATACACCTATTATAATTCATTTTTGACATTAGTTGTTTGCTGCTCTCTTCTTTAAAAGTGTCTGACTATAGTAATTTTTTAACAATATCACTTTTACTTAGCATTTCTTGTTTTCGCAGTGGAAGTCGCGATGACGTTGGTAATTGCGGATACCGCATGTTTTATAGAATCTTTAAAACACATATATACACCTATTATAATTGATGTTTGATAGTAGGTATTTACTGCTCTCTTCTTTAAAAGTGTCTGACTATAGTAATTTTTTAACAAAATCACTTTTACTTAGCGTTTCCCGTTTTCGCAGTGGAAGTCGCAATGACGTTGGTAATTGCGGATACCGCATGTTTTATAGAATCTTTAAACCACATATATACACCTATTATAAATGATGTTTGATAGTAGGTGTTTACTGCTCTCTTCTTTAAAAGTGCCTGTCTATAGTAATTTTTTAATAAAATCACTTTTACTTAGCGTTTCCGATTTTTGTGGCGACAGCGGAAGTCGCAATGACGTCGGTAATCGCGGATACCGCATGTTTTTCAACAACTCTGAAACACATATATCGAGATATTGTGAACAAGTTTCAGTATAGCTGTTCAGTATTATAGTATTGAAAGTTCTGCTGTTGTTTTCATTTTTAAAGAAAACTACTTTAAACTTGTCTTTTGAATTTTCGCTTTCACACAGTAACCACGAATATGTTGTTAACCGCGAATATATTGGTCATCGCGAATATCACATGACTGTGAAAGCAAGGAATATTATTGGATAATATACTTTTCAGCTAAATGAATAGGAATTACACACCCACTCCTCTTTCTTTCATTGTACTTTATTCTGAGCAGGTGGATCTATCTTGGCGTGGAAAGTTTGTGCCCTTTTTTAATCAAAAATGGCAATACAGGAAGGAGATGGGGGTCAGCAGCAACAACAACAGGACCAGGATGTGAAGGAGGTGGAGATTGAAGATTTGGAGGAAGAGTAGCCTCCACAAAAGAGAGCCAGTGTAATATGGAACATTTTTTAAATCCCATCTGGAGAATCTAAAACAGTGGCCAAGATAGTGCACTCTAGAGGTACAAATAACAAATATTCATGTGGGATGACATCCATGTTGTATCACCTCAAAACCTACCATAAAATACGACTGCAACTTCCACTGAAGCAAAGAGAATGCGGAGAACCATCAACCTCAATTGCAGCAGCAACAATTCCTGGACAGAAAGTGCCATAAGATGTTCAAACTACTTCCACTGATCTGGCTCCAGAGTTATCTACAAAGGCCACTTATTGTATGGAGTGTGGAATTGTCATAACTGCTGGTGAGCAGGCTGTTACTGCTAATCGCAATGCTATGAAAAATCACAAGTGCTAATTGTTTTCCCCCCTTTTATAGTTTTTGCACATTTCTTAGTGCAGATTTTGTCATTTTTGCTATCCCAGTTGCCATTTTTGTTTGTACAAAAACGAACAAAAAAATGAAAAATTATCAAAAAGATTTTTTTTTTTAAAAAAAAAGCTTCCTGTTGGAACCGCCTTTTACAGATAAAAAAAGATAAAATATGCATATATGTTGGAATAAGTGTATGACTAGTGTATGGATGATTGATTGAGTGCCTGACTGGTGCATACATATTTGAATGACTTAATGAGTGGTGCATGGTTGTTTGAATGAGAGCATGAGTTGAGCATGGATGATTGGATGAGTGCATGAGTACAATCTGGATGATTGGAGGAGAGAAATTGTACTGCTGGGTTGCAGTGCCTGGGTGAATGGATGAGTGCATGAGTAGAGTCTAGGTGATTGGATGAGTGCAAGTGTACCGCTGGGGTGAATGGATAAGTGGAAGTGCACTGTCTGGATGATTCTGTGACTGCATGGGTAATGCCTGAGTGATTCTATGAGTGCAAGAGCAGTGTCTGGATAAGTGCATTAGTACAAGAGCACTGCCTCGATGACTGGATGAGTGTAAGTGCAGTGCCTGGTTGATTGCATAACTGCATGGGTAGTGACTGAGTAAATGCATGAGTGCATGGATAGTGTCTGGGTGATTGCAAGGGTACAAGTGCACTGCCTGGATGATTGTATGAGTGCAAGTGCAGTGCCTGGGTGAATGGGCAAGTGCAGTGCCTTGGTGAATAGATGAGTGCAAGTGTAGTGCCTGGGTGATTGGATGAGTGCAAGTGCAATGCCTGGATGAATGGATGAGTAGAAGTGCAGTGCCTGGGTGATTGCATGACTGCTTGGATAATGCCTAAGGGATTGTATCAGTGGAATAGTAATGACTGGATACGTGCATTAGTACAAGTGCACTGTCTGGATGATTGGATGAGTGCAACTGCAGTGCCTCAGTGAATGGATAAGTGCAAGTGTAGTTCACGGGTAAATGGATGAGTGCAACTGTAGTGCTTGGGTGATTGAATGTGTGCAAGTGCAATGCCTGGGTGAATGGATGAGTGCAATTGCAATGCCTGGGTGGGGTGATTGCATGAAGGCATGGGTAGTGACCGAGTAAATGTATGAGTGCATGGGTATTGTCTGGGTGATTGATGGGTACAAGTGCACTGCCTGGATGATAGGATGAGTGAAAATATAGTGCCTGGGTGATTGGACAAGTGCAATGCAATGCCTGGGTGAATGGATGAGTGGAAGTGCAGTGCCACAGTGATTGTTGATTGTCTGGATAATGCCTGAGTGATTGTATCACAGCTAGTGCAGTGCCTGGATAGGAGCATTAGTGCAAGTGCACTGCCTGGGTGATTGGATGAGCGCACATGCAATGCCTGGGTGAATGGATGAGTGCAAGTCCAGTACCTGGGTGATTCATGACTGCATGTATAGTGCCTGAGTGAATAGATGAGTGCATGAATAGTCACTTGGTGCTTGTATGAGTGCAAGTGCAGTGCTTGGATGATTGGATCAGTGCAAATACAGTGCCTGGGTGAATGGATAACTGCAAGTGTAGTGCCAGGGCGAATCGATGAGTGCAAGTGCAGTGTCTGGATAAGTGCATTAGTACACGTGCACTGCCTGGATGATTGGATGAGTGCAAGTGCAGTGCCTGGGTTAGTGGATGAGTGCACGTATAGTGCCTGGGTGATTGGACAAGTGAAAGTGCAATGCCTGGGTGAATGGATGAGTGGAAGTGCAGTGCCTGGGTGATTGCATGACTGCCTGGATAATGACTAAGTGATTGTATCAGTGGAAGTGTAATGCCTGGATAAGTGCATTATTCCAAGTGCACTGTCTGGAAGATTGGATGAGTGCAACTGCAGGGCTTGGGTGAATGCATAAGTGCAAGTTGTAGGAGGCTGGCATGGTATATGGTGCACCCATATTTAAGTGTAGCACCCTGCACCTATCCATAAAACCCTTATGATGTTTTTAGTCATTTAGACAACTTTAGAAAGCTCTTTAAATGGTAGCTGTGGAGAGTAGCATTCAGGCTTAGTCTAGGAGGAGTGTAAAGCAGCTTGCTTCACCAGTATCTAACCTTATAGTGTAGATTAAGTGAAAAAGAACCACACAGTGTAATTAGAAAAATTGTTATTTATTACAGACACTCACTAACCCAATGCAATATCTCCTACCCGGAAATATAATTACAATACACACAATACTTTGATAATACGACAGGTAAGTACAGGACCCAAAGATCTCTGGAGACGAGAGTCGCCCAACCTTAGCAACGGCCAGCTGACGCCGTGCACAGGGACTCGGTTTTGACGGTGTCGATGAGGGATCCTGGCCTCAGACTCGGTCTGAAGACAGTGCAGGCCTCTAGGAAGTTGTAGAACCGCCTCCTGTGTTACCAACCAGGTTGAAGACCAGGATCAGCAATTGGTCAGCTGGGTTGCAGTGCCTGCGGATGCAGGGGAGTGACTCCTTCAATCCAAGGGAGATTCCTTTGGGTGTCTTGGATGTCCACAGGACCTGGAAGGGACCTGTATGAAGCACAGACACCGACGGTGCAGTGGGCTTGCAGAATGAAGAGATAAGGAGCAGACAGAGACTTCCCGTTTGTAGTCTCTGTTCCAAAGGCGAAGTCCGATGCGGTCAGTCCGACACAGTCTGCACGACTCCGTCAGAATGTCCAGACGGTGGAAGAGGACGTGGAGTTTGATCTGAATCGAATCCCACAGCGAATCTAGGGACCCACCCTCAGGTAAGCCCTTAAGTACCCTAAGGAAAGGGTTGGGAGGATTCAGGGGTCCCTCCCAGAGGAGGGGCAAGACAGTGGGGAGGATACTCCCATGTCCTTTGTCCAGTTTCACTCCAGAGCAGGAGCCAATGGCTCCCCGAACTGGTTTGAGTTGGAATATGCAAGGAGGGCACCAAATGTGCCCCTCAAGCAGTCTGAGTGGTGCTAGCAAGCACCCCCACCCTGTCCCAGTAGACTAAATCCTGTCTGGGAGGTGGTCACATCTCCTTGTGACAGGATACCTATTGTTCTGCCTTCCCCTACTCAAGCTTGGTTCAGCAGCAGGAGGGCAGAATCATGTCTCAGGTCGGCAGCAGCCCTAGCTTGCTGACCGGTTCTGGAAGACTGGTACCGGAAGCACTGAGGGCCTCCCGAAGGAGCTTTACAGTGCATGGAATCATACCTCCAACACCGTTTATGGTGTTGGGGTATGATTCCAACATGTTACAGCCAGTTTAGAGATGGTCATCACGTAATGACACATGGCCACTCTATATATCGTAATGGCTGGTTCACGGGCAACCCAGGAGAATGGACTCCGAAGGTTGCAGGGGTGTCCTGCTCATGCAGGTGCACCCCCACACTTAGAACCGAGCACCTTCCCTTTAGGACTGAAAGGCCTATTAGATGGGTGACTTATAGGTTTTAAGTGCAGTGATGTTAGATATAAGCAGACATATCCTTTGTGAGAGGTACAAGCACCAACTCACACAGGCTGCAATGGCAGGCCTGTATTCAGAGTTTGGAGTGTCCCTTATGGGTGGTGTAATACATGCTGCAGCCCATAGGGGACCCCTGGTGTACCTAGGCCATAGGTACCTTAGTACCGTATACTAGGGACTTACTAGGGTACACCAGCAGCCAATTAGAAATGTACCAAGGTACTCACCATAGCCAATTTAGGGAGGAAGCACAGTGACTGGGGTCCTGATTAGCAGGATCTCAGTCAGACTAGTCAGAAAAACAGTATGACACCAGCAAAAAGTGGCTGTAACCATGAAAGCAGATCCTACTTTCCTACACAAGTGTATTCCCTGGGTGAATGGATAAGTACAACTGTAGTGCCTGGGTGATTGAAAGAGTGCAAGTGCAATACCTGGGTGAATGGATGAGTGTAAGTGCAGTACCTGGGTGATTGCATGACTACCTGAGTGATTGTATGAGTAAAAGTGTAGTGCCTGGATGATTGCATAATAACAAGTGCACTGCCTGGATGATTAGATGAGTGCAAATGCAGTGTCTGGGTGAATGGAAAAGTGCAAGTGTAGTGCCTAGATGAATGGATGAGTGCAAGTTCAGTACCTGGGTGATTCATGACTGCATGGATAGTGCCTCAGTAAATGGATGAGTGCATGAGTAGTGGCTGGGTGATTGTATGAGTGCAAGTGCAGTGCCTGGATGATTGGATCAGTGCAAATGCAGTGCGTGGGTGAATGCATAACTGCAAGTGTAGTGCCAGGGTGAATCGATGAGTGCAAGTGTAGTGTCTGGGTTAATGAATGAGTTTAAGTACACTGCTTGGTTGATTTCATGACTGCATGGGTAGTACCTGAGTGAATGTGTCACTCCATGGGTATCACCTGGGTGATTAGATGACTGCAAGTGTAGTGCTTGGGTGAATGGTTTAGTGCTAGCGCAGTGCCTGGATGAATGAAAGACTGCAAGTGTAGTGCCTAGGTGATTCCATAACTGCATCAGTAGTGCCTGAGTGAAGTAATTACTCTATGGGTACCGCCTGGGTGATTGGATGAATGCCTCAGTAGTGGCTGGGAGATTGAATGAATGCAAATGTAGTACCTGAGTGATTGGATGACTGCCTCAGTGGTGGCTGGGTGATTGGATGAGTGGAACTGTAGTGCCTGGCAGATAGGATGAGTATATGAGTAGTGACTCGATTAATCCATCACTAGATTAGTGATTTGACACATGTAATATGTCCCGTTCTCCAACCACTGTGAAAAAATATAAACACAGAAACATGTATTAGGATTTCCTTTTGAACATCAGGCAACCAAAACAACACACAATATTTTTTCTTCAAAACTTGAATTCAACATAGTCACATCTTTTACAGTTTTTTAGTGTTTTCAGCTTTCATACTTCTTCACTTTCAACAGTGGTCTGTATGAAGCATCATCATCAAACAGTGGGGGAAAACAATCAATGGATTGTAAAATAAAACAAACAAATGTACACAGTAGATCATTACAAATATGTCATACTGTCCATTCCACTCACTACACATTTGTTAATACTGGCTTGCTGACAGGCTACTACCTTAATGAAAGCAACTATATTTTAAAATTGTTTCTAACATTTTTATATCTGGTACAAAATGTGCAACAATTCTGAAGAAGTCTTTATTTTTCGATTTCCTTTTGCAAACATCATCCCTGTTAGGCCAAATGATGTCTAAAATGTTCTTAGTCCATGTACGAAAAACTTAACACACAGTACTATGTAGAAATTGCTGTAGCACAAACAAAAGAGGACATTTTTTTAGTGGTGAAGAGACTTCTTAGATGCAACTTAAGGCTACTGGTATTATAGTACCTCCATTTAGTTTTTGTCTGTAGTACCATAATGTAGTCCTCTTTGTTTCATAAATTCCTTTCCCGCAGTTAAAAACAGTCTTTCATTTCTAACAGCTTGCTGTAGACAATACCCCTAATAGGCCGAATAATGTCTCAGAAACACAAAATCCATATATATCTCAACACAATACCACATTTTGTTATCCTAAATTCTCCTTAGAACTTTAGTTCTAGAAATAGCAGATATGAGTTTGGTATCTCTTTAGGTAGTCTTGATTTGAATGTCATTTGTATGTCATTGCACTCTGTCCATCCTGTTTAACATCTTAAATATACTGTGCAGTGTCCAGAGGTTATATTCACTCCTTCATGAAATATGATTGTTATAGTTGTGAAAGTTGTTTTTGAAATTGAAATTTGTCCAGCTACAAAGTTTGTAATTTCAGTTCTTAATTTTGTACCATCCATTCTGCATTGTTGCAGCATGACTATGACATATTTTCCATACCTTTGTAGTAACAAGGTTGACCTAAGTTCTGATCTGCAGTTTGGACAGGTCATATCTTGATGGGCGTTTTTAGGTAATTTTTCAAAGGGCACAGGTTTACAATATGGTAATGTCAAGTAGAGGAATCATTCTGAATTGATTTCAGTGCTAGACGTGATCTCACAATTTTCACAGTTATGGTTCTATTTATAAGTTAAACCAAATAATTCATTGATATTCACATCTTCTTCCTCTAATAGACCTAGCATTACCATTAAAAATTCTTGAGCATCCTGCTGAGATTTTGAGAAAACACAAATGATCCAGTGCAGTCATCTATAAGTTTTCTTATTCCAGTTGCAGAATGTATAATACTTCTGTCACTTCTTAATTCTGCAAGTAAACTACATAGTTGTGAAGACGTTCTTTTGTCTACTTTTTCTTTAATAGAATTTGTAAAATGAGGCAAATGGTATATTCCGATTTAACACTACATTTGCATAACAGTTCACTCCAGATTTACTATCAAAGTGATAGCCTTCTATTTCCTCATTGTGCTGTAGTTTTCTTGTCTTAGGTCCTTGTTGTTTTTCTTTTTGTCCATCTTTCTCTTCAGCTCTGATAGACTGCTTTGATATTTTCCGCTTTGGACTCATTATTGGCTTTTCAAACACAGGATACTGGCTTAATGAGGAGCATATTGACCTCTTAACGGATTATACTCCCTTACACAGCTCACGTCAGCACTTACTTTCTTCTCATCGAAATCAATTAGAAATAAACCAGACAATGTTCAAATGCGAGACAAAGCTACATATGACATTCCTTCTTTGAACACACTACTACCAATATTAACAAGAGCTGTATGTACACTTAAACCTTGCAATTTGTGGATAGTTACTGCATACGTTAAGACACTGGGAACTGCTTTCGCTGTATATACAAGTCTTTCACGAGTAGGAAACATACAACGCATCTACCAATCTGCTTAACTTCACCAACATCATCAAATTTTATGGCTAAGTATTCCACATCATTTCTGTTTAGATAATTAATACATTTCATAACTTTACCCATTGCGCCATTCACTAGCCCTTCTTCAACATTTAAATTATGACGTAAGATTACACGACAATTTTTACAGATACGTAACTGTTTTTCTAATCCTGCATTTTTTGACACAGACTTTTCTAAACTATCCAGTTTTGATTGCAGTTTTTCTGTTAGTAGCACTGTAACTCCTTGATGTTCCATTTTATCATTTGCTCTAATTTCGATGATCTCTTCTATTTCCAGTTGCAATAATTGTTCATTGAATTTACTACACTCCTCAAGAGTTGGCATGAAACAAACAATAGACTTCTCTTCCTTCTTTTTTTGGATATGTCTTTATTAGTTTTTCTGAAACATGCATCCACCAAGAGTACATTTTTCCCATATATAGAAGCATGGTATAGTGTTACCACTCGTCGCCGCTCTGGTATCCATGCGGAAGAGTTTAGTATTGTTATCATATATTGTATGAATACACATACAGATATACATTGATGTTTACAACATAGGGTGTGGGCTAACAGGTTTTACAGTTTTGCAAGATATATCCATTATAACAACAATAACAATATACTACATTTTAACAACGCTATACATTGGGAGGAAGAGCAATATCTATGTGGCCTCAATGCTATTTTAACACCTGTTTCACCCCTGCCCTTTCAAATTCCAAACTGTCCGTTGGATCGGTACTGGCTGTCACAGTATGTCGCATGCTCACTATCCTGCTATGTGTTTGTCTTAGATATGACAGAGGTGTTGTTGGAGTGTTCAGGAAGTCGAGGGGTTGTGGCACATTGGGTAGGGGGAGGTAATGGTCTCCCGTCGATTTTGTGTGGTGTTGTAAGTGTTTCCCGGTCGTGACTATGTTTGGTCTATTCGGGGGGATCGAGTGCGGCATATGGGGAGACATTCAGTTTGGCCTCTATGGCAGTGAGATATGTCCTCCAATCCGGAGTATGTATCGTGTTTGCTTAGTTTGAGCACCTGTACTGGGCGATCTGTATTTCTGCCGTAAGAGCTCTGCGCAGGTCTTGTAGCCAGTCTGTCATCGGGGGGTAGGCACGCCTTACAACACATCGCCAGTCTATGCTTGGCAGTCACCATATCTAAGTCTAAAAATGTATTCAGTGGTTTCAGTTTAGCTGTGCGCTTAGTGACCTCTAAGATAAAATGATGCCCTCTTAACGGTAATAATGTGTCCGTGGTTTCTGACAGTGTTTCCGATACCTTAGTCCAGAACTCGACTATGTTCGGACACGACCATACCATAGGCACGAAGGTGGCCTCTGGGGCATTGCATAGGTGACAGGTGTCCACTGCTCCTGGGTACATTTTGGCTATTCTGTTGGGGGTTTAATAAGTATGATGTATTTTTGTTAAATTGGGTGCATTTAAGTCTTACGTTCATTGAGATAACTTTTGGGGATCCTATGCATTGTTTCCTTTGTTATCAGTTAGTATAATAGTTAATTCTTCATCCCAGTAAGCCCTCAGAGGTGTCAGTGAAGGAGTATCAGCGTGGAGCATTGAACTGTATAACATTGTGATAGCCCGTCTGGCTGTTCCGTGTGCTAGGAGTGTTTGGAGAAGTCCAGATAACTTTGGTTCTGCGTGTTTTGTTTTCCAAATCTCTCTCTATTGATTTGGTAAGGAGGCATAAAACAGGAACGAACCTAGAGATATTCATTAGTCATCATGTAGTGCGTCAAAGGTATAAAAGATGGAATCTATGAACATATCGCCCCATTTGTCCAGTCCTACTCTAGCCCAACTCGTTGTTTCCGTTCTATGTCCCCGCATTATCCGGCCCGGAGTCACCCTCAGTGGCAGTGCGTGGGCATAGGGGGGAAGGGGCTTTCTCCTGAACAGGTATTGGTGCCAGCACAACCTAGCAGTATTCATTAAGAGTTTATTTATTTTTGTTGGTATGACCGTATCTATACACATCAGCCATTCCAAGAGTGGTGTTGTGTAAGTTGTTGTTGCCCATTCTCCTAGTTTCATTAGATGTTGACCTGCTATCCACCTGGCCGACAATTGTGGTTGGGCAGGTGCGTAATAGTACTCAGAATTTGGGGCTCCCAACCCCCCTTCTGCTAGTGGTGCATACAATTTCTTTAAAGAGACCCGTCTCCTATTGTTATCCCATATCAGAGCTACCAGCAATGTTTTCAAGTCCTGAAATATTTTTTGGGGAACTTGTATTGGGATGGCTGCGAAAAATTACAATAGTCTCGGTAGCGGGAGCATTTTGGAGATGGCAATGCGACCCATGGGTGAGAGGGGTAGTTCTGTCCAAAAAGGAAGAGAAGACCTGGCCTGTGTTACTGTCCTACCCAGATTCCCTTCAAATATATCCACAGATGAGTGATACACCTGCCCCCCTAAATACTTAAAGGAGTCATGGGCCCATGGGAGCGATGTAGTAGGGAGTACGCCCCTCTGTTCAGGTGTTAAGGGGGTCATAGGGAAAAGTGATGATTTTTCCCAGTTCACCCTGACCCCAGAAATCCCTCCAAATTGCTCTAGTAGTGACATTAATTCAGGTAGTATTGCCGCACTACCGCAAAGGTATATTAGGGTATCGTCTGCACATAATGACACCACATGCCATCTATCATATGCCTTTATTACCCAATTCAAGGCTTGTTTGCAGAGTGTGCATGCCAGCGGTTCCATTGCCAGAGCAAAGATTATCTGCAATAGGGGGCATACTTGGCGTGTGCCTCTTTCAATATTAAATGGGTCTGAGATAATAGATCCAGTCCGGACTATTGCCGTAGGAACATTGTACAGTAGGGATATACACTTCATGAAGTGTGGGCCCATACCATAACGTATTAGTACTTCATGTAGATAGTGCCAGCTGAGGGTGTCAAATGCCTTCTCTATATCTAGAGATGCCATGCAGCAGTTGTGTTTTACTCAGTTTCGCCCAATCCTTCAACATAAACAGCCTATGTAAGTTTAAAAAAGTGCTCCTGTTCGGTATAAAGCCATTTTGGTCTGTCTGTACCAGTATCTGGACCGCCTCCATTAATCTATTCGCTAGCATTTGCCCCAGGATTTTATAATCGGTATTTAGTAGAGACAATGGACGATATGATCCAAGCATTAGCGGATCTTTACCCGGTTTAGGTAGTACTATCAGGATAGCCTCTTGGAGGGAAGAGGGGAGTGCGCCTATATTATATGCATCCATAAACTTTTTGTGTAGGTGGGGCACTAGTTGAGAGAGGAAGGCTGCATAGAACTCTATTGGCCAGCCGCCTGCTCCTGGGGTTTTACCTTTTGCCATTTGTTGTATGGCGTCTTCTATCTCCAAGGGCATGATGGGAGATTCTAGCTCTGTCAGCATAGCTGGCAGGACCTGTGGCAGTGTAATGTCATCCATAAAGGATTGCAAGTCCAAGTCTACATACCCCTGTTGTGCTCCGTAGAGGTTGGAATAGTACGTATAAAAGGCGTTATTTACCTCAATCTGTGTGTTAAGTATATGTCCAGTACAGTCTTTGATGGCCAATATTCGGTTTCTGGGTGCGTCTGTGCGTAATAACCACACTAGCACTCTACCAGACTTATCCCCCTCTGTGTGTTGCCTGGCGATGTATTCTTTGTAATCTATAGTTCCTAACCGGTGTATGGCTTCTTTAAGACTTGATTTAATTTTCAGTAGGATTGATGCTAATTGTGAGCCGACAGGGGTTCCCTGTTCTAGGCGGCTGCTATCTAATTCTAGCTGTGCTACTTCCTTGTGGAGTGACATTTTTGCTCCGTATACTGCCTTGATCATATGCCCCCTCAATACTACTTTAAATGCATCTCATTCAATACCTAAGGTTGAGGCAGTTCCTGCATTATCTTGAAAATAAGAGATAATATTCTCAGATAGTGAGGTACGTAATGGTGCATCTTTCAACGCTTCCACAGGGAATCGCCATGTTGGGATACTTGACCTGCTCTTCCCGCATGCCAAGGACAACTGCATGGGGCAGTGGTCTGTGAACGTGCGGCCCAGGTACTCCACCCGGGTCACCCTGGTGAGGGCCTCTTGGGAGCCGAATATCATATCTATTCAGGTGTGTACATGGTGAAGTCCCAAATAGTATGAGTATTCTCTGTTTTTGGGATGTAGTCCACTACAAACCTACCGTATCTGTAGGTTATGAGCCCACTGCCTTAAACCCTGTGTCTGTGCTATTGATTGCGCACCGGGGAGTGGGGGGCGTGATCTGTCTGTGTCAAGGTCATATGTACAATTGAAGTCTCCTCCCCAATACACCGGTGCTAAAGTATCATGGAATAATGTAGGTATTAGAGTATGTAGAAAGGCAGTTTGTTTGGAGTTGGGGGCATATAATGATACCAGTGAGATTGGGTGTCCATCTAGTCATCCACCCAATACCACCTAGCGGCCCTCTGGGTCAATTCATGTATATTGTATCTCCAATGGGGTCCCCGGTGCCACCCATGTCAAGGCCCCTCTAACATAGCTAGAGTATGTAGTACCTATTAAAGTCCCCTTCCAGCGTTTACGCATGTTCACCAATCAATGTGCTGTGAGATGTGTCTCCTGTATGAGAGCTATAGTAATCTTACGTCTACTGAGGTATTGGTACCCAGCCAGTCCCCGCACATTCCAGGTCAACAACACTATTCCGGTGTGCAATGTAGTTGCCTGTGGTTGCATATTAATAATTGTTGGTGTAGGTTCGGTGAATCAGCTTTTCACATCTACCGCCCCCTTTCCAATGCCCTTACTGTAGACCCCCCAACATCGCTTCTTCCCCAAGTCTGCCGTTAATGGCCAATTGAACAATAGAAAACATTGAAAGTAGAAGCCCCAAACTCCCACTCCCTAGCCGGTTCACCAACGGGCGGACGGCTGTTTGCACTAAGATGTTAGAACAATATATAAATTCGAATAAGTCACTTATAGAGCGTCTATGCAGAGGAGAGCTGACCAGAATGGGTTGTCCCCCAACACCCCCACCATTAGTTTTCCTTCCCACTCCAGTTTATTAAAGAGAGAAAGAATTGTGTTTATATGCTTCATTGGACATCAATATATCCATATACATTTACACTTATGCCCCCACTCCAAACCTATGTGTGGCCATTCACAACAGTTCCACTGCCGTCTGTGGTGTAACCGCAGGGTCGTCTCCAGGCGCCACTGTGAGTTGCGTGGCTGACATCATCAAAGGATCATCTCGTTGTGACTCTGAGTTTGAGCCCGAAGGAGAAGTGAAACAAACAAGTTGTTCTACATCTTTCATCAGCTTGATTCTGTCTGCCTTTGCTTGTCCCTTGGTAGGGCCCTTCGATCTGTTGTTCGGCCAGGTTTAACGTCTTCACTGCGACTGTCTGATGCGTGGTGCGATCAGCTCAATTTCTCGCTCAAGAGCAACTCCTCTTCGCTCAAGCAGGCCCAGACTCCTTCTGGGGTTGTCCAGAAGTGAGTGACACCTTCATGCTGGACTCGGAGAGTTGCCAGGAATTGTAAAGCATATTTTATTTCGAGTGCCCGCAAGGATTTCTTCACTTCTAGGAAAGAGGATCTGTGTCTCTGAACTTCTAGAGTGCAGTCTGGGTAAATGTGCACCGAAGAGTTTTCAATGTACCACGGTCCCTTAGCTCTTGCCACTTGTAGGATATGATCCCTGTCCCTATAATTGAACAGTCGTGTTACCACTGTGCGCGGTGCTGTGCCTGGACTGGGTGGACCTCCGGGTACCCTAAGGCTCTTTCCACCTAGAACAAAGTCGATTGCTTTCCCTGCATGATAGTGTTCACAAACCAGTCTTCTACGAAGAGCTCTAGTTGGGGCCTACTGCTCATTCCGGTAGACCCACTATGAGAACATTATTGCGTCGGGACTGCCCCTCTTGATCATCCAATCTGCACTTCAATTGCTCCAGTGCAGTTTGGAGGGTCCCTAGTCGCTTACCTGATTCTTTCACTGTGGGCCTCATCGTGGCTAAGTTTGACTCCTTTACGGTGACTCGATCTTTCAGATTTTTATGTTCCTTATGCAGGATACTCAAGTCAATGCTGATTGCATCCAGTTTCGGCTCCAAAGTTGATTTAATGTCCATGACTGCCACTAACAGTTCCTCACATTTATGAGTATGATCAGTGAGCTTTTCCGCCAGTGTCCTGTTCGAGTTGTCACCATCTTCTGGTTGCACATTTATCTCCTAAGTGTCCCCTTAAGGTGCTGCAGACTTATTCTGCTTAGGCTTCATCCTGCCGGTGTACGTAGTATTGTATGCACCTTAGACAGAACACCGGTTTATCTTGCAGGACATTTTTCAGTGGTGATGATAATGTCAGGATTAGTTAGGCTAGGTTACCATGTCGGTGTAAGTTTTCACAAAGGTAGGTCTGTTTGCATTTCACAGTCCCATGTATTCCAGTCTGTTGTGTGCGCATGTTCGAGTTCTTCAAATTGGACGTCCCTTCTCGCTCTAACCAGATAATGTTCAACACCTGAATAGGTGTCTACTTCACCTTTGCGAGTTACTCAAATGAGGATATATTAGGAATTTTAAAGATGGGTAAAAGAATATCGCATTGACAACGCCTAGGAGAAGGTATGTGGAGACAGTGGGTTTATCAAACCTGAAATCAAGTTACACTGGGCATTAGATCAGTGAACATGATTGGAATACTGTGGAGCACACAGCGTTTGTCGATGCGGTCTGTTGATATGAATCAAGTATTTATCGTATACAGATCTGATTAACTTTGGATTTAATCTGTTTGAGGATTCGGACGAACTAATACTTAACTTTTGCCCTGAAGAAGTCCTGTGAGGTTAGGACGAAACGCGTAGGCTGTACTTTGTTATACATTTACATTGATATGAAGATCTATGAATAAAAGAAAAGAATAAGGATATAAAAAAATCTTTTTCAAAAGAAAGAAGTTGCTGTGTTGTCTTTACTATAAAAGAGATCTATACTGTGATTGCATACATATGCTTTTTGCCTCATAAGATTAAGGTTTTGATTAGTATAAGTAACACGTATGGTTACTGTGCTCCTCTACTCCTGTTGTCTTTCATTTTGTCAATTCTGTTTTTTTTTAAACGTTTGACCCGAAGAGTGAGCACTGTAAAATAATTTGGATTAACAGTGTGTGGCAATTGTATACCACAACCGTTTGTCCTGCTGCTATATGTTGTGTGAGCATTCGTCTTTAGTAGCTTCGGGGCTTTAATATGTGTATAGTGGCTTTATTGTCACTGTATGATGATTCTTAGGAGTCTGCGTGTGGCTTTGATGGTGCTAGTAGGCCTCAATACTGAACGTGCATTCCTGTTTACAAAGGGTAGGCCCGTCGCTGTGAATCCTCTGCGCTGTTCCCAATGCGTCTGGGCCACCTGGGGGGGGAAAGGGAGTCGAACGTCTTGCGGTGTACTGGGCACCACCCGCGAACCCCGCACTCCCACTTTTGCGGTGGTTGCTCCACTGTTTTCAGATTTGGAGGGTCTGGGCCACGAGGTGGCAGCCAGAAGTCTGGTCCGAATTCCCTTCCACCACAGGGGTCATCCGATATCTCGATCCAGCACAGCAGTCACGCCGTCTACTCGGCCAGTACGTTCTTGCGGTGTGCCGCTGCACACCTCTGCGATGTCGACAGGATGAAGGCTCGGCCGCTCCTGATGCGCTGGTCTGGCCTGCTCGATCACGTCTCCCTGGGCCACCTCCTCAGCACTACAGCTGCCGTCCCTCGGCTGAGGACCTCGGTCGGCTCTGCTCTCCCTGCGGCTCCACTCATGATCGGGGGTTACAGGAGCACCGATCTGGCAGCCCTCCCCTTACCTCTGACAATCGCTGTTCGGCAGAGTGATTTCCTTGAGTGTTGACCCTGGTCTTATTCGGTCCCCGCCCAGAGCACACGCGTGATTCGCTGCCCTGCTACCGCTGGGTGAGTACTGTCGTCCTCATTCAATGGATCGTTGGCACAGAGTGGTGTCCCAGAGTCGGGCCTGTTCCTGCAGTCCATGTTCGTTAGCATAGAATGATTTAACAGTGCAGGGCACAGGATATTGTAGGATTATGTGGGGCCTTTTGGGGAGCTGTTTAGGAAGCGTCCGTCTCGACCGCCATCTTGGCCACGACCCCCAATAGACTTCTCTTCCTTAACAAAATTATACATTACTTCTGCAGCTGAAACATTACATGGAAACAGATTTTTGAAGAGACAGGTTTCTCATACTGTCTTTCCCTGTTTTGTGAGGACTCCCACTCTTATGTTCTTTAGTATAGCTTCATAATGCATATCTGATGCTTGGCGCATATTTTGGATGAGCTCTTTGTATTGAAAGGTTTCCCAAAAGTTTACGTTTCCAATACTTCATAGGTAATTCCTAGTTTCACTATGTAGCAGTTTCATGAATACAGGCTGTCCTTTTGCTGGAGTTAGTTGTAGCAAGTCTCCAAAGACTATTAAGTGTTTTCCTCCAAAAAGCACACCACAGTCAGTTTTTAATATTTGCTGCATTCTTAAAAGTATAAAAGCTAGCATTAGGTTAGAACCTTGCTGACTTCATCAATAATTAGTAGCTTTAATTTCTTTAATACTCTTGCCACTTCATGACAAGCATCAGCAGATAATTTCAACAGGAAGCATTAATGATCGATGGAGGGTAACTCCTTTAATATTATGTGCAGCTAAGCCTGTTGGTGCAGTAACTACACATGACAAATTGGAATCTGTTGTCTTCTGTAGATAGCTTGTCAGTACTTTAATCAAGAAACGTTTTCTAGTTCCACCTTGACCACTTACGTACAATAGAACTAGTTTATATGTAGAACATGCACACTCTTTTTTCTCATGCAGAAATCCATGTTCTACTTTACCATTTACGTCTTCAAAAATTTCTTTCTGATCTGTATTCAATTGCTGTATTAGTTGTTCTAGATCCACAGTTTCCTGTCTTACTTGCTGCATTGCATTCTCCACCTCATTCGTGGCTATTGCAGCTTCATTTTGAATTATTGGCTGTCCAAGAGGATCTTGACTTCCAGGTGCTGAACTTTGACTGCTCTGAGAACTCTCTCTTGCTATCTCAGCAGCAATTGTTTCTTCTTGTTCAATCTCATCTCTCAATTTTTGAAGATACGCTGGAAACACACAGCATTCAATGGTGTCTTTCACAGAGTTGAATAAGTCTTCATAACAGTCAAATTCTCCAAGAAGCTCACTTTCAGTTTGCCATGGCTTGAACAACTATAACAAGGCTAAAAAGAAAAACTCTCTTTTGTCTGCAATTTGACAACTTAGCTTTCAATGGTTGATTAAATTTGCTTCGTTATGGCTGACCAAACGTCCGCTACATCCAACTACAGCACATATTCTTTCTTCTATGTTTTCACTGACATTTTTTCTGAATGTATAATGTTGAGGTATTTCATAGAGACACATCCTTTCCAGATGTTTTCTTCTTCGTATCCAGCATGTTACTCAGAATATCTGTACTGTGTGGCTCAAATTCTTCAAGATATTGGATTTCAGGAAAAGACTTCAGTACTCTGTTACTAGTATTAGCAAGTCCCAAACTCACCCATAGAACTCATCTAGATTTAGAAAAAAACTAGCTCAGCTTAACCGGTCTATGCATTCATAACAGCCTGTCTCTCTGTGAGAAAGCATTTTCCAAGCTAAAACTGTACAATTTCTTTGAAGACTCTTTTCTGCTGAAATCTCTTCCCACATCTCCTTCATCTCAATTTTCTCTGACTTTGTTATATAAGATGTAACATACCGAGCAACAGCAATGATGTTGTCTGCAACAAACTGTACATCCATGCTTGCATTCCACATCTTCAGAATCACAGGGTTGTAGTCATCAATGTACTTGGAGACCTCTGTTCTTCTTGGGTTGTATGTATTTTTCGGTGATTTTCTTGTAACTCTATGTCTGACTGCAGACAAGAAACTGTTGACTCCTCCTTGCGAGATGAGTGGTCGTGGGACTCCCAAATGACATCTTGTATAAAGTTTTGCTTTTGCTCTGTGTTTTCGCGGACAGTATTTTCCGCATCTATGATTTTGGAATCGTAGCACTTGTTGTCTTAATATATTGTCACCACCTTCCTTTGGGATAGACCAACTTACATACTGCTCAATAAAAGACAACACAGACTCATCACTGTTTGTTCAAAACCTTGGGGCATCTTTTACCCACAGCAGCATGTGAATATGGGAGCATCTCTGGCTTGGTACTCTTTGCGCCAAAAGGAATCAGTTACTTCACCAAGAGGAGGTTTTCTTTTGTTCAAGATGAAAGTCATCATTGCTTGAAAACATTTGCAGGGTCTAGTGAGCACAGTTCTCCTGGCTTCTTCAGATGAATGTCTTTTATATATGAATTTGCCTCCCGCAAGAATTCTAGCAGGCCATCCCATGCATACTCAGCAAAACTGAGCATCAAAAACCAAGTAGGTGCTCCAAGGTTCCTCAACATGCACTTGAGGTCCCCATGATGCCGATATCAATATTCATTAGTCCCACGTTGACATGCCATTAGGTTTATTAAATTGTATTCCAAGTGCTCATCTTTTCCTTGAACTTTTTCCAGAAATTCTCTTTCTGATATATTCTGTAAATTAACTCCTGTTTTTAAAATGTGATTCAGAGCATATGAGAAACCAGACAAGTCACTCTCAAATAGTAGGTAAAATATATATGAAATACACTGACAAAATCTAGGGTCTTCTGAATAAAGTCTAGTATATCTATATTCGGCTGCAGGTATCAGCAGAGGCCAGTCGTTATACCTGCCACCTACTCCAGTAGGAAAAAGATGTGGGAAATACAGAGCTTCTAAACATTTCTCCCATACACTTAATGGAGCTCCTTTTGCCTCCTGCATTTGAAACAGATCAATGGCATCACCAATAACCTCTTTAGAATGCAAAGGGTGGATACTATAATGTTCTGAACTTTCTTCTGCTCTGGACTGATCTACCTTTTCAATCTGACCTGCTGATGGAAATGTCTGATTCTCCATATGTGTGATATCTTGCAGGTTTTCTACATTTCTATAGCAAACATTATTTTGTACCAGATATAAAGTTGCTTTTTTAACTTTGGTAACATCTACTAACTCCTGCCATATCCTTTTGTTCCTAATAGGCACACCATTTACAAGAATTACAAGTCCTTCTTCTAAATCTCTATCTACCTCTACAGTTTCAATATTTTTCTTGAAATCTAATGGCAAATACACCACTCTACCTTTTAGACATTTCTGCAGCTCTGTTGGCGACAACTTGCCTGTCTTTGGATCCATACAGACTATATAGCCTGAAATGGATGGATAGTTTGGATAAGAATTGACTCATAAATATTTAAACCTTGAAGTGCTTCTGGAATAGAAACCAGTGCTAACTTGTTATGCAGAGCTCTAGCATGCATTTTATTATCTTCTAATTTATTGTAACAGTTCTTACATATAACTTGCCATATGGACAAGTTAAAGCGTTCCTCTACAAATAAATACACTGCTAACTTTTGCCAGTTATCATTATTTTCTTTTTCACTTTTTAAATACAAGTCAACAGTCTGTGTTTGAATCTTGTAGTTAGTGTGTCAACAACATATACAAACATACTCCTCGTAACAACTCTTCATTTTTCCTGCTCAGGACTAAAGAAACTAAACTGCACATCATCACAAATCTTTTCTACGTCTGCCAAACTACCATGCAAAAGTGTTTTATTCATTTCTCCTAAACATAAAGCAGGAGTTTTCACTTAGTACAGCCTTCTAACTAAAGTTTGCACTGTTGAGTGGTGTACAGCTAACATTCTGAAATGATGAAAAATGCTTTGGCACACTTTCTTTGATAAACAAGCTAGTGAGTGTCCCTGCAAATTTGTATGCTTTCTAATCTTGCAAGGATCCAATCCTTGTAAAGTACTTATTTTGTGTTTTAAACTTCGCCTTGGAAAGATGCTTAGACATTTTCTTAATATATCAATGGATTGCTGTTGAATACTGCAAACGCTGCTACAATTCCATTTGTATACAGGGGCCTGACTACGCCTTCCTTGTACCTCTTCTGCAATAACTTGTTCTACATTTCTAGGTACCATCACCTCTTTTGCAATAGGAGTGTCATTCGTTATTCCATAACATCGTCCTCTTCCATCAATAGCATGAACAAATCTATTATCCTGGAGATAGCTTTCTTCATTAAAGAAAGGCTCTGTACTAGAAGTATGTATCCATTCTCCACTAAAAACTGTAAAAAAATACTTCAATTCACAATTTTTTTTTTCTGGTTTTGTCTCATCATGCACAACACTATTTTGTCAAGAGTCTTCATTCTATTTATAACCAAAATGAACAGCTTCCTCTTCAAAGCAAAGGCCTTATCAACTACTCTCTCAACTCGTTCTTTCTGTTTTAGGGCCTCTCTCCTTCTTCCTTACTTTTTCATAGTTCACAGTAGATTTATAATTACTCTACTACGAAACATTCTGACTCTGATTTCCTTAAACTGCTTCTGTCTCCTGGTTAAGGTGTGTCCATCTTTGTTACAAACTTTCCTGTTCTTGTTATATAGATTTTATCCACTGCTATTCCTACTCATAGTTTGAATTTTATTTTCATTATTTTGTAATATTTGTAAATGTCCACATATATTTTTAAGAAATGACTTTGCCCTCTCACCAGTAGCTATTTTTTCTTTCACCACTCTTTCTGCATTTTGCCCCTTATGTGTCTCAGTTCGGCATAGATCCGGTAGTTGCTTTTGTTGCATTTTTCTCTAAGCTTTTGTAGGCATTATAACTGTCTATAGTTATGTAGATATTGTTCTGTAAAAAAAAATAGGTATATTTAATTATTATTCTAGCCAACATACCAACTACTTTACTGTTGACTTTCACATAATACAAAAATAGCTTTTATGTTATGTTGCAGTTTAAATCTATAGATGAACCTACCTAAATAACTACAAACACTTACTTCAATGTACCAAACCAAAACACAAAACTTTATTTATTAGTTACCTCTTAATATTATAGCATCCTCTCCTAGAACACAGCTGCACCATATCTCAGTTCTCACTTGTACATGGTAAAAGACCACTTTATCACTTTTGTAGTAAATTTTAAAATGAGCATCAACCAAAGTGTAAAAGTGCATACAGTGCCTCAATACTGTAAATGTGAAAACACGACAGAAGAGCTATTTCTGTGCCTCTCTATCACTATGTCACTGGTAGATTTAGTGTTTCAGTAGTTTTCTACTTAGATATGTCAGATTTAAATTTTGAGAAACACTGCATATAAAAATCTGCACATTAATCTATATCACAGCATATAGCCCACTAATTCTTCCAAGTACTTACAAACAGTGTGTGACAGATTACATATATAATTTACCAAATGGTTCTAAAAGAGTACATGTTCCTCACTAAAACTTGTAAATACACGTGTTTGTGGTTGAGTACAACAGTACTCCCTGCATGATTGGATAAGTGCATAGATAGTGCCTAGGTGATTCCCTCAGAACAAAGGTAGTGCCTGGATGATTCCCTGAGTATGTAGGAACTACATTGTTGGTATCTGCATAGGTAGTGCCTGTGTGTTTGCATGACTATAGTGCTACTATATTGGTGTTTGGATGAGTGCATGAGTACTGCCTGAATGATTAGATAAGTGCATAACTAATGCCTCAAGAATTCAATACATGCATAGATAGAGGTTGGATGATTAAATGAGCGCTACTCTAGTCCCTGGGTGATAATAGGACTACATGCATAGTATATACGTGATTTCTTCAGTGCATGCATATTGCGTACATGATTGTTTAAGTGCATACATAGCACCTGGCAGTTTGCATGAGTGCATGAGTAGTGCTTCAGTGATTGAATGAATACATGGCTAATGCCCATGTGTTTTTGGTTAATTGAACAGGCAGTATCTGGGTGATTACATAACTAGTTGCGTATTGCCTCAATAATTGAATGACTGCATCAGTAGTGCCTGGCTGATTATATGAGTGGATGACTAATGTCTCAGTAATTGCTTACGTCCATTGTTAAAGCTTGAGTGATTGGATAAAACCAAGTGTACTGCTGTGGTGATTATATTAGTGCAAGAGTATTGCCTCAGTAATTGGATGAGAGCATAAATACTGGATGGGTGATAGGTTCACTGCAATTGTACTACCTGCGTAATTAGGTGAGTGCATGACTAGTACCTGAGTGTTTGGATTAGTTCATGGGTTGTGCCTCAGTATTTGGATGGAACTGCAGCTTCGCCAGCACCCGCCCCGCCAAACCACCGCCCAGGAAAGAACCCAACTACCTCAGATGCATCCTCCTCAACACCCGCTCCGCCCGCAAACACGCCATCGAACTCTGGGACCTTCTTGACTCAACCTCCCCAGACGTCGCATTCCTGACGGAGACCTGGCTGAATCCCGCTTCAGCCCCCGACATCGCCATTGCCATCCCGGACGGATACAAGATCACCCGCAGGGACCGCACCAACGGAGTCGGAGGAGGCATCGCCATCGTCCACAGGAACACCCTCAGAGTCTCAACCAACACCGACGACACCCTCAGCACCGCCGAACACATGCACTTCCAGATCCACACCAATCCCAACACCACCCTCAGAGGAACCCTCATCTACAGACCCCCGGCCCCCGACCACAGTTCAGCGATTCCATCGCTGACTTCGTCAGCACACACGCCATCGCCTCCACGGACTACATCCTCCTCGGGGACCTGAACTTCCACCTCGAGAACAACAAGGACACCAACTCCACCACCCTGATCGACAACCTCGCCACCCTCGGACTCAGACAGCTCGTGACTACACCCACCCACGCCGCCGGCCACACGCTCGACTCCATCTTTTCCGCAAGCCCACACGTCTCCTTCAACCACACCTCCGAACCCCACTGGACTGACCACCACTGCATCCACTTCACCTACAGGAAGCCCACCACGCACCACCGCACCGAACAAATGCCTCGCCGCTGCTGGAGCAGAGTCACGGAAGACCAGCTAACCACAACCCTCGCCCTGAGCCCACCCGCCGAACCCTCCGACCCTGACACCGCCGCCCGCAACCTCAGACAGTGGATCGACGACTGCGCCAACACCCTCGCCCCGCTCAAGAATCCGCCCAACAGCCACACCAGCAAGAAAGCCACCTGGTTCACCGAAGACCTCCAGGCCTCCAAACGAACATGCCGAAAACTGGAGAAGATCTGGCTCCACGAACGGACAGCGGACAGCTACGCCGCCCACAAGAGCGCCACCCGCAGTCACCATCACCTCATCAGATCCGCCAAAAGGGCCTCACTCAAAGACCGCCTAGACAACAACGCACACAACAGCAAAGAGCTCTTCAACATCGTGAAGGAACTCTCCAACCCCAGCTCCAACACCAACGACATCCAGCCGTCGCGAGACCTGTGCGACTCACTGGCCACCTTCTTCCACCGCAAAATCGCCGACATCCACGACAGCTTCAACACCACGACCGCCCCGGCAACCACCGAGACCACTGCCCCCACAACCACCAACCGCCTGCTCTCCTGGACCAACATCAACGACGAGGACACCAGCGAGATCATGAACACCATCCACTCCGGTTCACCGCTAGACCCGTGCCCTCACCACATCTTCAACAAAGCCAGTACAGCCATCGCGCCCCATCTCCGGAAAATAATCAACATCTCCTTCGAGACAGCAACCTTCCCGGAAAGCTGGAAGCACGCCGAGATCACCGCCTTACTCAAGAAACCCAAGGCAGACCCCAAGGACCTCAAGAACTTCCGACCCATCTCTCTGCTCCCGTTCCCCGCGAAGGTCACCGAGAAAATCGTCAACAAACAACTGACCCGCTACCTCGAGGAGAACAACATCCTGGACCCTTCCCAGTCTGGCTTCCGCAGCAACCACAGCACCGAAACCGCCCTCATCGCCGCCACAGATGACATCAGGACCCTGCTAGACAACGGAGAAACAGCAGCCCTCATCCTCCTGGACCTATCAGCCGCCTTCGACACGGTCTGCCACCACACACTACGAACACGCCTTCACGACGCCGGGATCCAAGAGAAGGCCCTGGACTGGACCACATCCTTCCTTTCCGGCAGAACACAAAGCGTCCGCCTCGCCCCTTCCGATCCAAGGCCACCAAGATCATCTGCGGCGTACCCCAAGGCTCCTCCCTCAGCCCAACGCTGTTCAACATCTACATGGCACCCCTCGCCCACGTCGCCCGACAGCACAACCTCAACATCATCTCCTACGCCGACGACACCCAGCTGATCCTCTCCCTCACCAAAGACCCTCACACCGCCAAAGCCCACCTCCACGAAGGAATGAAGGCCGTCGCCGAATGGATGAGGACCAGCCGCCTGAAGCTGAACTCGGACAAGATGGAGGTCCTCATCCTTGGTTCCAACCCTTCAGCCTGGGACGACTCCTGGTGGCCAACATCACTGGGAACAGCCCCGCCACCCACCGACCACGTACGCAACCTAGGGGTCATCCTCGACCCCACCCTCTCCATGACTAAGCAGGTCAACGCCGTTTCCTCATCCTGCTTCAACATCCTCCGAATGCTCCGCAGGATCTTCAAGAGGATCCCCACCGAAACAAGAAAAACAGTCACCCAGGCCCTCGTCACCAGCAGGCTGGACTACGGAAACGCCCTCTACGCAGGAACGACGGCTAAGCTCCTGAGTTGGCTGCAACGCATCCAGAACGCCTCTGCACGTCTTATCCTCGACATCCCCCGACGCAGCCACATCACACCCCACCTGAGAGACCTGCACTGGCTCCCTGTCAACAAGAGGATAACCTTCAAGCTCCTCACCCACGCACACAAAGCACTCCACAACTCCGGACCAGCCTACCTCAACAGACGACTCAGCTTCTACACCCCCACCCGCCAGCTCCGCTCGACCAGCCTCGCCCTCGCCACAGTCCCCCGCATCCGGAAAACGACCGCCGGCGGCAGATCCTTCTCCCACCTCGCCGCCAAGACCTGGAACACCCTCCCCACCAACCTCCGACAGACCCAAGACCTACTGGCCTTCAGAAGACTCCTCAAGACCTGGCTCTTCGATCAGTAGCAGCACCACCCCCCTCTTCCCCCAGCGCCTTGAGACCCTCGCGGGTATGTAGTGCGCTTTATAAGTGACATGATTGATTGATTGATTGATTGATGTGTGCATGGGTTATAATTGAATGTTTGGATGAGTGCATGGGTTGTGCATGGGTGTTTGAATAACTGCATAGGTACAGCTTTGGTGACTGTAGATGTTAATTGTTAGTGCCTGGGTGACTGGATTGGATGAATGCATGGGTATTGCCTGCGTAGTTCAATGAGTACATAATTAGTGCCTGCATGATTGGAAGAGTGCATGTGCAGTGCCTGGGTGATGGAATAAGTGCGTACATAGTGTGTGAGCGATTCTATAACTGCCTGAGTAGTGGCTGAGTGATTAGATGAGCGCCTGAGAAGTGCTTGGGTGACAATAAAATATCTCCATTCCTCTTAGATACATAAGAGTTGTGACAATATCTGTTACTCATTGTTTAACTCCTTCTGCCAGTATCAAACTATCTGTTTTAATGTATCTATTCTTTTCTACTGACCTATATGTCAGAAAAGTCTAGATACCACACTTCATATGTAATTGGATACATGCCTCTCTAGAAGCATACATTGCTCTCTTACTCAGCATGCACATGCATCAGTAAGTTTCTAAAACTGAAAACAACAAACTCACTTTTTAAAAGCACAAAACCTCTTCTTAATGACATACCGACATCATCTTTCAAAATTTTCTTGTATGTTTAAAACATATATTCAGCAATTTCACAAAGAAAAGTTACACGCCAAATGAAGGCAGCACAAGAACTCTCAACAGACATTCTGCACTATAAAATCCCTTCAATTTTAAACAGAGCATGTTTAAAGAAATACACCACCCTCACACTATACATGAAATCTTCATTAGCCTTAAAGAACATAGATCACCATGTAAACATATATGTGATTTCATAATAGATATACACCTTCAAGCCATCTTTCGAAAAATATATAGTTCTCTCCATCTTTAAATAAAGTTAAGAGTCCTGCTGTACATATAACTATCTACAACCCCAAAAATCATATATCACCATCTAAGCACATGCAAACCGGTCATACAAGTAAAAAACCACATTGACAAACACTTCCTAGTACACACCTAACAAGTATTACTACTTTATAATACATATACAAGCTCGGAAAATTTTCTTATATTTTATTTGTGACTACACTACTCCTGTTTAATAATGTTTAAACTCCCAGAATGCAAATAACATACATGTTTCTATTTTGCACATGATGCTTAGACATTTAAAACATTCTTAGTTTTAAATACATTCCTCATTACAACTTTGAACAATACTATACTGTTATTTTTCTATAAACTACACAGTGGAATGAAGGGTTGGTACAAAGAACGATGGTCCCAGTGCATACAAACTTAAAATTAACATTTGAATCTCAACAACACCGGTTAGACATAAGGACCTATTGTTTAACATGAAATAAAATGTTTAACATGATCACTATCATTTTGATTTGACCTAACAGGTGTTGTGGAGATTTAAATGTTCATTTTAAGTTTGTATGCACTGGGACCATTGTTCTTTGTACCGCACATTACCCAGGTCCTAGTGTCTGGGTTTATCCCATTGTTTTGTAACCCAATGGAATAAAGGGGCACTAATTAATTTTTGTCTTACTTCCCAAAACATTTCGTAATAACATCTTAAACACATACCCTCTCATAGATACAGTTCATCTCATATATTTTTTTCATATCACTGTGATACTCTTATTTATCAAACTCCCATATACATCTTCATTTCTAATGTAATTTTTTTTAAATAACTAAAAAGTTATGTACATACCAGTGAATTAAGTTAGTAGATTATATTGTTGTTTTAGCTCTTTTACATAGTTTTGACACAGTTAGGATTTGTAAAAACTAAGGACAACAATGGTACCCCACTCTCATACAAAGCAACCATAAAATAGCAACCTCTTCAACTTTCCAATCTGTAATCATGCAAAAGGCAGCAAATTAAATCATGGCTTTCATTTTAGAATATTCTATCACCACTTTTGAATGGTTAGTATCTGTTAACCCTTTCGTTCTCTTTCAAAAAGAGATTCTTGTCTATGTATGTTCGCGATGTACTTGCGATCATAGCAGAGTAATCACGAAAAAAAACGGGAGTCCAAACCTATATTCGCCCTTACTTTTTTTTAATTTAAATAATGCAGAACAGTTTACTACATAGTCCTGAATAAGAAATTAAAATATATAATTAGTTTAATGTTGTCATAACTCCTGTACCTTAAAAACAAATTCTACTTCTTTAATGCCCTTCCACCCCAGTACACTCTAAGCTGACTTTGTGTAGTACTGGAATCAGTAGGTCACAAGTTCAAAGCACATTCTAGAAGGACCATGCTACTTCCAAATGGGGTGCAGCAGGAGTGGTTTACTGCACAGATTCAGAAGCATATCCATGTCTGTATTACATTCCTTTTATTAAACAACAGCCAATAATAGGACTTCTTAGTAATGCATCCAACTGCCTAATTTTATTCACTAACTTACTGACACAATCCAATGAAATATATATATTTAAAAAAAAAAAAAACACCTTCATTTTAACTGCTTTTTATTTGGGAAACTACCTCATTCAGCTCCAGACTTCTCCTAACTGCTATTGCTCCTTCACTTGAAAATGCTTAGAGTGTGGATTGTTGGCCACAGC
Organism: Calotriton arnoldi; assembly: GCA_963921515.1. Classification (NCBI taxonomy): domain Eukaryota; kingdom Metazoa; phylum Chordata; class Amphibia; order Caudata; family Salamandridae; genus Calotriton; species Calotriton arnoldi. The sequence continues at coordinate 212,699 of CAWUFW010016738.1, forward strand.
TATGTCTATTGGGCTAAAGAGGCTGCAAAAAAGAGTGGTATTGACAGGGACTTGGGTTTGCCAAATGTGGAGAATAGTTGGTTTGGCCAGAGACGATTAAAGTTTCATCAGTAGCTGCCTTTGGTTAAAACCATTGTGGATAGCCAAGCTCCTCATCTCATGATTGTGCACTGTGGTGGCAATGACCTAGGCACGTTGGTTGGGGTAGGACTGGGAATCCTAATGAAAGATACTTTTGCAGGACTGATGTCGCTTTTCCCTCACACTGTCTTGGTGTATTCTAATATATGCCAAAGACAGAAATGGAAGTGGTAAAATCAATTTTGTGCACAGATTGACAAAGCCAGGAAACATGTTAATAAAACTGTTTCTGCACTCCCCAGAGAACATTGCAGGCCTGTATCTATAACAACAATCTGAGTTTTGACATGCATGAAGTGTATAGAAATGATGGAGTGCATTTTACAGACGAAGGCGACAGGGTGTTTCTAAGTAACCTGAAACTCTGCATCCGGTTTTATGTGTAGCTGTCATATACACACAATCAACACAACGGCTCTTGCCGTCGCAAATATTGTGCGTGATTAAAAAAATCTATTTTGAACATATAACTTGTGTCACTAACACTTACATTTCTGAAAATGGGCTCAGAGTGAATAGGACACGTTACAACGGAAACATTTACAACGCATGCTTTTACAACGTGGTTTTTACATCGCAACATCCATTACAACGCATGATTTTACAACGCAGTCATCACAACGCATTTTTAGAAACTACATTTACAATGCATTCCATTACAACACATACCACTACAACGAATACCATTACAACACATAATACTTTTAGGGCAACAGTGGGGTAAGTGTTGGATAGTGTAGGGGTACAAATTACTATTCCCACTCCAGTGAGTGCAACAGTAGGGTAAGTGTTGGATAGTGTAGGGGTAAAAATTACTATTCCCACGCCAGTGAGTGCAACAGTAGAGTAAGTGTTGGATAGTGTAGGGGTAATGCGTTGTAATGGCATGCGTTGTAGTGACATGCATTGTAATGGCATGCGATGTAAAGGCAGTTGTGTTGTAATGACTGCGTTGTAAATGTAGTGTGTTGTAATGACTGCGTTGTAATGGTTGTTTCCCGGCCAGAGTACCTCGACCCTGACCCCTTATGTTTGCTTTCACACAAAATTTTAGCTCCAGAACCATGCCCGACAGACAAAAAGGCAGGCGCAACTTTCTCTTCAGGTTGCGTCCAGCTAATCACAGCATTGCTGTTAGCGCAAACAGTCGCAATTAATCGCGAAATAACGTGACCAGAGATATCACTATAATTTTCAACTTACATTTCTCAAAAACTATTGAATGGATTTGCACCAAATAACAGATAGCACAATCTGCATAACAACATCTACCTTTCTGCCAAATTTAGTATAATTCCGTCCAGCGGTTCGGGCTGTAGGTGTGGCTAAATGTTCCTTTGGGAATTAACATTACAGATGCACCCTTATTTCGCACCCCTATTGTCGGTCCCCACTACACACATCGCACCCAACTTTCCTTAACACACAGAACCTTCCTTGACACTTTGTTTGGAAAATTTCATGAAGATTGCTCAAAAGATGCCAAAGTTATAGCAAAGTCAAAAAATGCTTTTCTTGACCTCTGCCATTACTGCACATTGAAAACAAGTAATGGATTCAGTAAGGCTGCAGTGCTATATTATCAGTGTCCCAAAGCATCGCAGTCTAATAATGTAATTAATCGTTCTCAAATGCACACTGTGTTCCATGCTCCTTATTAAGTGATTCCGCCACACATGTATAAATCTGCATGAAGTGCCCTCATTTTCAATCAGCAAAAGGGGATATCAATGTCCCTTCTTGCTCCCTTGCCGACCTCCAATAATCATCTGTACTCGGATAATCCTTTTTATGATCCAAAGAGGCAAGCGGGTCAGGACCCCAAATTAAAACTCTAAATATAGCCCCTGTTAAGGGGGCCCCAGACCATAGCAGGGCAGTTCAGCATTGCGGGAACAGGGCGTCCCATTTTAAATAAAGTACAGAACAAAAGTACGCCGAACACCAAAATTCCATGATATACCAGGTGTTTTAATGTTGAATATCAAAGTGTGTGGCAGCTTGACCTGACACGTTTCGGCTGCTTGCCTTGTTCACAGGTGAGCAATATAAAGCGAGGCCCTTCAGCACATGAATTTCAAAAACCTCAGTGAGTGTGTCTTGACCTCTGTCATTATGGCACATGGAAAACAAGCAATGTATTCAGTAAGTCTGCAGTGCATTAATATCAGTGTTCCAAAGCATCGCAGTCCAATATTGTAATTAATCGTTATTAAATGCACACTGTTTTCAATGCTCCTTATTAAGCGATTCTGCCCCACAAGTATAAATCTGCATGAAGCACCTTCGTTCTGATTCGGCAAAAGGGGATATCAATGTCCCTTCTTGCTCCCTTGCCAACCTGCAATAATCACCTGTACTCGGAAAATCCTTTTTATGATCCAAAGAGGCAAGTGTGCCAGGCCCCCAAATTAAAACTCCAAACATGTCCCCTGTTAAGTTGGCCCCAGACCCTAGCAGGGCAGTCCAGCATTGTGGGAATAGGGCGTCCAGTTTTAAATAGCGTACAGAACAAAAGTACGTCGAACACCAAAATTCCATGAGGTACCAGGTGTTTTCATGTTGAATATCAAAGTGTGCAGCAGCTCGCCCTTACGTTTTTTGGCTGCTTGCCTTGTTCACGGGTGAGCAATTTAAAGCAAGGCCCCAAAGCACATGAATTTAAAAAAACGTCAGTGGGTACTGCAGCCTTGCTGAATCATCTACTTGTTTTCAATGTGCCATAATGACAGAGGCCAAGACATGCCCACTGTGGTTTTATATACACATATACATATACACATATACATATTATTATTAGGTTTTAGGATAAAAACCTTTATTTTCCTAATATGCAGCTGTACATTTCATTGACAAATGTTTTCTTTTTTTAACATTTTTGTAGTTTGCACTTTTTAGCACTTAGACACTTTAGTAGGTATAAACTTGGCTACACAACTCTGCCCACAAGGGCATTATTGATTCAGGATATTGGTCACAAATTTCTAGTTTATCAAATGAGTGAGCTTCTATATAAAACAATATTATTTGATAAATTAAATAACATTACAGTTATTTAGGGAAAAGCAAATAAAATTCAGGAGTGATCATGCGAGGTCAGACTATCAAAGACTAAATAACAAAAGGTACCCAACTGGTATGTGTACAGGTACTATGCACTTATTATGCGGAATTTGCATAAATGCATTAACAGGCACTAAGATCTGAAAGATGTTTGATTTAGAACGTTCAGTGAAATGCACTATTATTGCCTATTTTGCACAAATGCGTAATTTTGCACATTTGTTATTTATTGTGGGGTTGTCGTACTCTTAATTATACTATTTTCAGGATTAGGATTTCATTCACTTTCTTGATGTTTGCACAGTTTTATCACCAATTATATTTATATATATGATATGTCGTTGCAGTAATTTTTTTTAACAAGGGTGTCTCTCCTGTAAATAAGAAAACAGAATCATGATCCATGTACTGGGATTAATTCTTGTGTGTATTTACAGCCATTATATATAATCTGCATAGTCTTTTTTTCATGTTTATTAGGGGTAGCAAGCACAGTGTCACTTTAAATAGCATTGAAATCTCCGCAACGCATCATGTGATCAAGGCCAGGCTTGGTCGAAACGTATCATGGCAGACAGTGAATAATTAAATAAAACAATCGCACAAGAAATCTGGGTTTGTGTCCCGACGTCTCCTTGGGGTGACAGACGCAACGGGTATTGAAGAATTTCAGACAACGAAGACGCCGTCCTTCAGGTTCACAGACCCCCTCTCTGTAAGTGGCCGAGCGGCGGTCAGCCATATTGACGCAAGTCGAATACGGAAGCAGTTTCTCGGAGCGCGGAAAGCCGCGGAAGCCCCCTGCCACATGAAGAAAAACCAATGGTGCAGCCACCAAGTCCAGGTCAGGGGACGCGAATGATGCAGAAAGACATCATGGTAAGAAACTTTTATTGGCAGGTGGAGAGGTTTTGTGCAATCTGTGAGCATGATAGTGGTTAAGTGCTGCGGCCCATCAAACTGAAATCTGTCACAATGTCCGCCGACGCCCTGCTGGAGTGGAAAATGGCTACGGATGCTTTATTTGAAAATCCCCCTACAGTGGATGCAGCCACATACCAGTCAGGAAATATCGGCACCGGAGGATTAGTGGACGTTAAATACCAGCTTAAAACTTCAGAGAAACTAATAAAAAACGGGTAAGCAAAGTGGTGGGAACACAGATCACTACAGAAATACCTCGAGGTAGAGCGTATACCAAGGGGGTTGCGGATCTTGCTGGCACCCAGCTTTGAGACCCCCAATCCACTAATGCTGAAAGAATGGGTGGAGAGCAACCTTGAAGCATCTAAAAGACTGCTTCAAATTCTGGTTAAGTACGCGGAAATAGATCAGGAGAACACACAGAAGGAAATTGAACTCGTCAACAGGGAGCTGGAAAAATCAGGGCAAACTGAGTTTATAGGTAAATACCGTGAAGAAATGTCTATCAGATTACGTAAACAGGAGGATACAATTAAAAATAAAAAGGCCCATAAGTTCCAAAGGGACAGAATTGACTATGAGAGTGGTCAAATTTTCACCTTTTCACAGAAGTATGATTCTATGAAGAGACAATAACAAACGGATCGCAATATTTCGAAACAAGATGATGGAATCAGTAAATAACACCTGACATGGCCTCTGTTTCAGATTTAAACTCTGCTCATGAAAGTGAATCATACTCAGAGGGAAGCAGAACAGCTATTGGCCGGGTCACATGCCTCAATAAACCAACTCTAGCTGAGGAGTTGGATATTTTAAGGTGCGACAGACGCCAAATGCTTAGACCGAGAGTTCAAAATTACAAAGCAAACAAAGGAGAAATGCAAGATGCAAAGAGAGAAGAAAACATCACAGGACCAACAAGAGCAAAGAAACAACTGGGCACAAAGTGGAGACGCAAGTAAATAAAATATACAGGACAATAAGACAGTGATTAACCTGTCCAGCATAGTTTTGGAAGAAGCAGAAAAACAACTTTTGTCATTAGGACTCTCCTATTGTCCTGAAAGCTCTTTCAGTTACAGCAACACTAGAGTTGCTATCTATAAGTTTATACACAAAGTTAAATTGAAGAAATATCATATGCAAAAACCTAATGGTAATGTTACAAGTTTGCCATTGAGATCGACACGGGCAAAGAATATAAGCTTAGAAAATTTACAGATTTCAGCAATCCATCTTATGCAAGATCTTCAAGAATTACAAAATGAAAATTTGCAAAACAGTCACAGACCGTCTACTCAAGCAATTGTGTCACAACAGTAACTAGACACACAAGGCCGTGTCGCAACTCCTTTCAAGCCTGAATCCACCTTTACTCCTTTAATGCCTCGAGACAATATCAATGTGTTTAATGAAAGAATATTTGAACAACTTAAAAAATGTAATCGACTGACCCAGAAAAGTTACAGGAGGTCAAGTGAACACAATAGGAGTTATTACAAGCTGATTATGAAATTGCAAAACAACAATCAGATTGTAATTCAGAATGCAGATAAAGGTGGAAATATTGTGATTTAGCCTAAATCTGATTATTTGTTGGAAGCATACAAACAACTAGATGATATCCAATGTTAAAAAAGAGGCAGTGTACAAGTGGTCGGATCAGTGTATAATGACTATTATTTTAAACTGGCGACATGGAAAAATGAAGGTCTATTGACTGTTGGGGAACACAGATTTTCACGTAATGACTATCTGAGGATGCCTGTGATTTACTTCATTCCTAGGGTGCATAAGAGCTTATTCTCTCCCCCGGGTAGGCCAATCATTTCAGCCAGGAACAGTTTGTTGGAAAATACCTCGCCATATGTAGACGTTTTCTACAGGAGTTTGTCCGAAGTTTACCATTTTATGTCAAAGACACAGGGAACTTTTTGAAAAGAATTTACGATATTCTGTGTAACCAAGACTACTTGCTAATGGCCATGGATGTAACCACGCTTTATACCAGTATCAACCATCAAGATGGCCTGAGAGCAGCTGAATATTTCTTCAAAAGTAGACCTTTCAGATTATATGAGCACAGTAAAATGCTAATCTGTATGATACAGTTTTGATTGGAGAATAATTTCTTTTTATTTAACAAGGACATTTTTTAACAAATTTGTGGTGTAGCCTTGGGGGCCTGTTTCTCCCCCAGTTATGTGTTCTTGCACATGGGCTGGTGGGAGGAACGGGTTCTCATGGTGGACCACAATGAGGTTGGGACATGAAGGTTATTTGTTGGCTACGGTGCATCGGCGATTTGCTTATAATTTGGATGGGGTCAAAGGAAAGTGCTGACAATTTTGTAACTAAAATCAATTGCAATACTGTCAATCTTAAATTTACAGCTCAGATAAGCACAAGTACGGTTGATTTTTTGGACGTCCATGTTTTCATACAAAATAACAAAATTGAAACAAAATTACACAGAAAAAAACAGCTGGTAACTCAGTACTCCATGTCAGTAGTTTTCACCCTCAACACTTAATCAACAGTATTCCCTATGGGGAAATGCTCAGGCTCAAAAGAATCTGTAGCTGTGAGGAAGACCTTAAAAAGGCCCAATTTGAGTCCAAACAGAGATTCCTCGCTCGGGGATATTGCTCTAGGGTAATGGACCAAGCTATTTTAAAAACAGGAAACAAAAACAGGGAAAGTCTATTATTTGGCAGGCTTTCTAGAGGTGACACTAAACAGGGCAATTCAAGGATCACAGATGGGGAAACTAGGTTGATATTGACCTACAGCAAACAAGAGCAGCAATTAAGAGCTACGCTGAGGCAGCAGTGGCCCTCAATTTTAAGTGATCCTCTCATTGGGTCAGTACTCCCTAAAAAACCTGTGATCACGTTCAGAAGAGCCATATCCATGAGTAATGCCCTAGTTAAGAGCAGTCCGGAGGTGACAAAGGCTGATAATTGTCTCTCTGTCAAGAAAGGATTTCATAAATGCAATTCATGCAGGGCTTGCCAATTTGGTGTCAATATATTACAATATGATACCCTATTTCATGACAGGCATGTTAAAATAGATAAATATCTTACCTGTAAGACTGAGTTTGCTGTATATGTCCTTGAATACACATGCGCATTGCGCTATATAGGAAGTACCAAACGGCATGTACAAAAATGTATATTACAACATATTCGAGCAATAACCAACTTGAATCCCACATACCCAGTGGCTCGCCATTTCAAGGGCATATATAACAGCAGCCTCAGTCATCTCAAATGTTATGTGATAGACACAGTACCTTAATTAAGGTGTGGAGGCAACCGTGAAGCAATATTACAGAGATTAGAGACTAGATACATTTTAGAGTCAGATACAAAGACTCCACATGGGCTTAATACCAGCAAAGACCTGTATACTTTCCTTTAAACTGCTTTATAGAATTTCTCCATCTCTACATAGTATAGTTGTGTCCCAAAGTAATCCACTGGTTCTTTTTTCCTTAGGGGTTTTTCTATTGAGTAAATGAGTCCACTACAAACCTTTTGATATTCGAATCAATACATTATTAGGTTTTAGGATACAAATCTTTCTTTTCTGAATATGCAGCAGTGCATTTCATTGACAAATATTTTTTGTTTTTTAAATTTTAGCATTTTGCACTGTTAAGCACTTAGGCACTTTAGTATGTATAAACTTGGCTTCACAACTTTGCCCACGAGGGCATTATTGATCCAGGATATTGGTCACAAGTTTCTAGATTGTCGAAGGAGTGAGCTTGTATATAAAACAATATAATTTAATAAATTGAGTAACATTACAGTTATTTAGAGAAAAACATATACAATTTAGGAACGATCATGCGAGGTCAGACTATCAAAGACTGAATAACAAAAGGTACCAAACTGGTATGTGTACAGGTACTATGCACTTATTATGCGAAATTTGTACAAATGCATTAACAGGCACTAAGATCTGAAAGATGTTTGATTTAGAGCGTTTAGTGAAATTTACTATTTTTGCCTATTTTGCACAAATGCAGAATTTTGCACATTTGTTATTTATTGCGAGGTGTCGTACTGTTGTTTATACTACTTTTAGCATTAGGATTTCATTCACTTCCTTAATATTTGTGCAGTTTTATCACCAATTATATTTTTATATATGATATATTTTTGCAATAAGTTGTTTTAACAAGGGTGTCTCTCCTGTAAATAAGAAACGGAATCGTGATCAATGTACTGGGATTAATTCTTGCATGTATTTACAGCCATTATATATAATCTGTGTAGTCTTTCTTTCATGTTTATTAGGGGTAGCAAGCACAGTGTCACTTTAAATAACATTGAAATCTCCGCAGCGCGTCATTTGATCAAGACCAGGCTTGGTCGAAACGCGTCATGGCGGACAGTGAATAATTAAATAAAACAATCGCACAAGAAATCTGGGTCTGTATCCTGACGTCTCCTTGGGGTGACAGACGCAACGAGTGTTAAAAAAAATATATATATATATATATGTGTGTGTGTATTATCTACTGGCGGTCGCCAGTAGATAGTTATAGTTAAAACCTATTATCCATAGGAAATCCGCGACATTCTATTTGAAATAACGTTGGCGCCGGTTAACGAATCTTCGCGAAAGTTTCCAACTTGTTGGGGCGCTCCGGTCCGCTCCTATCCTGAAAGTCTCGGGGTGATACGTCAAGCGGGGGCCGAGAAAAAGGGGGTCCCAAAACGTGTTTTCCCCATTCATTTTTCCATAGGAACCTTTAGTCGCAGCTACAGCCCGAACTGCTGAACGGAATTACACCAAATTTGGCAAATAGGTAGCCCTTGGCTCAAAAAGAGCCCTTTTTGTTAAATGGTGTCAATCCGTTCAGTAGTTGCTGAGAAATTAGAAAAGGAAAAAGTTTCGATATCTGTGGCCGAGGAGGGTTCGCGAACCCTCCCGAGCACGAGCTTCACTCTGATTGGCTGCCAACACTCCAAACCAGGAAGTGTTGGCAGCCATCTTGTGACTCGGTAACCGAGTCACAAGAAATCAGAAAAAAAAAACATGAGAAAGAAGAAAAGGGGGCAGGGTAGAAACACCCTGACCACCTAGGCCTGCTCAGGGGGTCCCACAAGGACCCCCAGGGCCAAAAAAAGCATTTTTTTTTTTAAACGGCAGAATTCGCGTTGGGGTCGCGAATCCTGCTGAAAATTAAAAAAAACAAAGCGCGGCCTCCCGCGCTTCATTTTCAAAAATTCCCCGGGTGGGCCAGGTCCCGGGGGCAATCGCCAATTAATTTGCGGGGGCCCGCAGAGGCCCACGGGGGCCCCCGCAGCCCCGGGGACCGCCACCTCCCCGGGGCTTTGATAATAAACTGCGGGGGGCACGCGGCCCCCCCACAGCCCCAGGGACCGCCACCTCCCCGGTGCATTCATTAAATAAGGCGTAATCAGAAAGCCCCTCCACGCCCAGTCTCGTCTCCTCTTCCCTGTCCTGTCCTGTCCCTCCTCAGCTATTTATAACCGCTGGCTGCAGGGATCAGATAGCCTCCACTAAAAAAGTTGATAGAACTCCGGTGCAAGTTGCGGGGCGGCCCAGGGGAGGTGAGAGCGGGGCCCAGCTGGGAGATGAAAGGAACACGTCCAGCCCCAGCCGGCCTGGTGGTCTGCGGATGCACGACTTGAGCGGGCCGTGCACTGTGCACATGGGGTGAGCACACTATCTGCTCACAAGGCAAGCACAGCACACCATCTCCGCACATGGGGCTGTGCACCACGCCACACACTGTCTGTCTGCTGCTCACTGGGTTGTGCACGGTGCATGCGCCTTGCAAACTATGTGCCCAAGGGGCGAGCACACTATCTATTCACGGGGCAAGCACATCATCTGCACATGGGACTGTGCGCCGCACTACACACTTTCTGCTGCTCACTGGTTTGTGCACGGTGCATGCGCCTCGCAAACTATGTGCACAAGGGGTGAGCACACTATCTGTTCACAGGGAGAGCACACCATCTGCACATGGGACGGTGCAGGTGCCGACTATCTGCTGCTTTGGGACTGTGCACGGTGCAGATCCCTCAGCATAGTATGTGCACACGGGGCGAGCACGCTATCTGTTCGAGGGGCTGAGCACTGTGCAGGCGCCGCTGCACACTGTCTGCTCGCGAGGCTGTGCACGACGGTGCAGACGCCCACGGCACACTATCTGCTCACACGGCTGATACACACATGACAGTATCGGACCACTTAAAACACTCCGCGTGTCAGTTGTGTAGAGAAAGCGGAGCCACAAACCGAGGAGCGCTATCCACAGTGCACACACCTGACCCCACGTGTGCTGCTGTACGCCGAGCACTGTCTTTAGTGCAGGAGCATTCTCACTAACACGGAATGTGGTTGTGTGTAAGGCAGATCTCACTGCACAGAAGCCTGTGTACAGTATACTGTTGCAGACAGAGGGGGACACTTAGAAGAGTGCAGTGTTGTTCTGATAGGGCTCCCTGCGTTCTGAGATATGAGTACCTGTATTGTATGTGCTGTTACACAAGTAGGGCTGTGCATTGCAATAGCTGGTGTACACCCAGTCTGGCTTCACTGCTTTGTAATTACTTGGACCGCGTATTTTCTTAAGAGTTGTACGTGATGTATGCACAGTGTGTGCATGTTTATGGGGACCACAGATTGCAGTGTGCAGCTGTTTGCACATTTAATGGGATGTGTAATGTTAGGGATTCTGCTGTACCCTGGGGCTGTTAGGGCTGTGTGCGATGTGTGCTCCGACTGTTGTGAGTAGATATTTGCACACTTAATGTGGCCTGCATTGTCAGGCATTCTGTTGCACACTAGGGCTGCGTGCACTCCCAGGCTCCTTTGTATGCCAAGAGCTGTGTGTGCACTCAGGTTTTCTGCTGTTTTGTGCCGAAGTTGCGTACTGACAGCTCTGCTGTACATGCAGGACTGGGTGCACTGTCACATTTTGTCAAGTTAAGGGTATGCGTAATGCTGGCAGTTGTAACTGAGACCTGTGCGTGTTTTTGCTGCTGCACCTGTGAGGTGCGCACTCTTAGACCGGTTTACTCAGAATGAATGTGCGTGTCTTCTGCCGTGCTTGACTGTGCGTGTGCACCATGAAGGCTCTGTGCACTGCCTGCTCGTGTTCACTAAGGGCAGTGCCAACTGTCACACGCACTCACGGAAGGCGTGGTCAACGGTCACCTGCAGTTCTGTACTAAGGGCCAAGTGCGCTCTCAGAACTGTTGCACCGTGCACTGATGGCTGTCTGCGCTTTCAGCTGTTGTACACACGGAAGGCTCAGTGTACTGACTGTGGTGTTCTCTGAGGGCTGTGAACAATGTCAGTGGAACTCACTACGGGCTGCTTACACTATCAGTGCAACAAAGCAAACCGACGCCTACATTGTCAGTTGTACACCGACAGCTGCATGCACTGTCAGTTGTTCATATTGAGGGCTGGGTGCACTGTCAGTGGTGCTCGCTGAGGTCTGTGAAAAACTAGCGTGACAGACTGAGGACCTTTCCGTTGTAAAGCGTGGGAGATGCGTGCAAGTCAGTAGTGCATCTAGAGTTTCATGCACTGTCAGTGCACTGGCAATGCCATGCACCGAGGGATGTATGCAGAACCGGCTCTGCAGACTGACAGCTATATTCATTACACACCGAGGGCTGCATGCCCCCCTTACTCTCCACACTGATGGATTCACGCACTGCAAATGAACATACTGAGGGGTGTGAGGACTGTCAGCTCTGCACAACCAGAGCTGCACGTGCTGTCAGCAGTACACACTGAGAGGGGCCGCGCGCACGGTCAGCTGCTTACATACGGCTGCGCGCAAAGTTAGCTACACTCACCAAGTGCTGCACGCACTGTAAGGTGCACACACCGAGGGCTAGGTGCGCTGTCAGTTTGCGCACCAAGGGCTGCGCGAACTATCATTGTCACACACCGAGGACCGCGCGTATTGTCAGCTGCACACTCCGGGATGAACGCACCGAGGGCTGCCCGTACTATCATTGCCACACACACAGAGCTGTGCGCACCCTCAGCTGCATGCTCAGGGATGAGCGCACTGTCAGCTGCACGCACCGAGGGCTGCGCGCTCATTGTCACACACTGAGGGGCTGCGCGCACTGTGAGCTGCATGCACTGAGGGCTGTGCGCACAAAATCATTGTCACACACTGAGGGCTGCACGCACTGTCAGCTGCACACAGAGCTGCGCGCACCGTCAGCTGCACACACCAAGGGCTGCGCACACAATCATTGTCACACACGGAGGGCTGCGCGCAAAGTCAGCTGCATGCACTTAGGGCTGCACACACAATCATTGGCACACACTGAGGACTGTGCGCACTGTCAGCTGCACGCACTGAGGGCTGTGCACACAATCATTGGCACACACTGAGGGCTGTGTGCACTGTCAGCTGCACACACATCTGCGCACACCATCAGCTGCACGCACCGAGGGCTGCGCACACAATCGTCCCACACCGAGGGCTGTGCGCACTGTCAGCGCCGCCGCACACACTGGCTCCTTGTTTACCTCCCCCGGAGCTGTGCACTTAGCAGGTGGCAGGTGCAGGCCACCGCTTCCTTTTTGTGTTCCTGGTTACAGACCATCAGCTGCAGTGAGCGCTTCACCAACACAAACCCCTGCACACTGGGGGTAGCGTGCCTACCAAGGACACACCTGACGACCAGATTCAGGGGACGCGCCCTACGAGTCCCCCAAAGAGCAAGACAAGCTGTTGCTTCTTTCTGCACTTCTATTGCCTCTTTCTGCACTTCACTTGCCTCTTTCAGCACCTCTGTTGCTTTTTTCTGCTGATCTCTTACCCCTTTCTGCACCTCACTTGCCTCTTTCAGCACCTTTGTTGCTTTTTTCTGCAGATCTCTTGCCTCTTTCTCCACCTCTCTTTTCTCTTTCTGCACCTGTCTTGCCTCTATCTGCACCCCTGTTCCCTCTTTCTGCACCTTTCCTGCCTGTTTCTGCACCTCTCTTGCCTCTTTCTGTACCTCTGTTGCTTCTTTCTGCCCTGCTCTTGCCTCTTTCTGCATCCCTCTTGCCTCTTTGAGCACCTATTTTGCTTCTTTCTGCACTTCTCTTGCCCCTTTCTGCACCTCTGAGTTAGAGGTAGTGTTAATCCCCCTGCCCTATTATGTACTAGGGCATTACAGGGGACGTCATGCCAATCACAGGGGTAGCCCAACCCATAGTGTACCCTAGTGTATGTAGGTGTTTTCACTGTATTCTAAGTGTCTTTCAGAATAACACTGACTCCGGGCCTGGTTAGTCAGAGTCAGTTACCACCAGTACCAGTCAGCAAAAAGTTGGGGGCACAGGATGACTTTGCAACAAGGCCTCTTTCTGAACCTCTGTTGGTTCTTTCTGCATATCTCTTGCTTCTTTCTGCACTTTTCTTTGTCTTTCTGACCTTCTGTTGCCTCTTTCTGCATTTCTCTTGCTTCTTTCTGCTCCTTTCTTCCTCTTTCTGCACATGTCCTACCTCTGTAGGCATAGTTAGAAATTAGCATTTAAAAAACCTTTGAAATTCACTGAAAAAATCATAGGTTTCAGGGACGTTATAGTTAGAAATTAGCATTTTTAAAAACTTAGAAATTCACTGAAAAAAACACAGGTTTATTTGACGTTATAGTTAGAAATTAGCATTTAAAAAACCTTTGAAATTCACTGAAAAAACCATAGGTTTCAGGTACGTTATAGTTAGAAATTAGCATTTAAAAAACCTTAGAAATTCACTGAAAAAACCATAGGTTTCAGGGACGTTATAGTTAGTTGGACATTTCACTCGTACAAAACCAGAGAAATTCCGCCATTATAGTTAGTTCAGCTAACTATAACTCGCGCCCCCGCAATGCACTGCTGATGACATCACATATTACATCATTCTTGACATGGTCAGTGACATCACTGATAACATCACTGATGACATCTCAAATGACAAGGCAGCGTGAAGCCGCCGAAACGCGTAGATATTGTCGTTACTGAGAAAATAAAACCGAGTGATTAGTACTCCTTGGAGTGCTGGATGGTTATTGCGAAAAGCGGTGGTCTTATTGAGATATATATATATATATACACACATCTCTCTTTATCGCTCTTTCTCTATAGATAGATATATAGATATGTCAGTTTCCTTAGAAAGAGCATTTTTTGTTTGTCTAATAACGTTGGGGCCATTAGATTAGTGTCATGAAACTTTTCAAAAGGAAGGTCCATTCACCTCAACTCCTTCCTGGAAAATATCAGGGTGATCTGTGAAGTGGAGGCTGAGAAAAAGCAGTTGACCCAAACAATTTTTCCCCACGTATTTTGCCATAGGAAAATTTAGATGGGACTACAGGAAAAGCCACTGAAGAAAATTACACCAAATTTGGCAGAAAGCTAGATCTTTACTCGGAAAGAATACTTTTTGTGATTTGGCATAATTCCATTAGACTGTTTTCAAGACATTAAGGTTAAAAAAATAGAGATATCTGGATGGTTGGTCCATTGAAAGAACCGCAGAAGTGCGTGGCCACGATAATGTAAAAAAAGAGCAATGCGATTGGTAAAGAGGGCTTTTTCTCTATTCTGCCATGTTGCTCCCACTGGACGTTTTTCAGCCCCATGGGAACTAGCGACCTGATTGGCTGACTACAACATCAACAGAGATGTTGCAGCAGCCATTTCAGGACTCATTCTCTGTGTCTTGCAAATTAAAATAAAATAGAATATAAGGAGGCAGGGTGAGCTACCCTAACCCCTCCTAAAGTTATGAGTGGGTCCTAGAGGGATCCCCCAGGGTTAAAAAAAATTTTTTAAATTCAGACCAGCCGCTCCTGAGGTACTCCCGCAGGAGCCAATGAGGACCTATTGTGGTCCAGTGTCCAGAAGTCTTCACGGCAAGCCCACTCCCTCTAGACAGCCAAGCCCCATTAGGTGGCCAAGTCCTTACTATGCACACTCTTCACCTCCAGACATCCAAGCCCCTTAAGGTATCCAATCCCTACTACGGACAGCCTTTGCCTTGTACAGAAGTCTTCCCAGAGAGCCCACTCGCTCCAGACAGCCAAGCCGTATAAGGTGGACAAGGCCCTAATACGCATACCCTTTGCCTCCAGACACCCAAACCCAATTAGTTGGCCAAGCCCCTACTACGCACTGCCTTCTCCTTGTACAACATTCTTTTGAGGAGTGCCTACATGCTGTCCCTTAAGTAGCAGCAGAAGCTTTTGTAGTGTGCTGCATGCAATTGACTCTGACAAATATCTTGCAGTGTAGGAATAAGAGGAATACATGTCACTGTATCATGGTTTCAATATGTATTTGCTAAGGGTTTGTATCCTTTATATCAACTACTAACATATCGTGAAGGTAAGTATAAATAGCTCTGTATAGATTTGTTATTCTAAACTCAATAGCAACTTTTCTTGATGACATGTCGTTAGTCATTGCCATGGACACGATATCTTTGCAATATCAGTATCAGCCTCAGTAGAAGTGACCCAGAAAAAGTGCTAGGTGTTCCCCCACCAGGAGTTACCAATACGGGGGTACCAGTATATTTGGGAGAGAGGAGAATGCAGCCCACTATGCGATGATCCAGAGGTGCTGTTACGAAATGAGGAATTACTGGGTAAATGTAAGTCTGGATCAGATTCCCCAAGTAATTCATCATTTTTACCAGACTTGAACACAGAGGGGTATATTCACAAGAACGTGATAACTACCGCAAGAGTAGCGTAACGCAACTTTCAATATCGCAGCCTATCTCGGGAAAATAACCCCGTGTCAACGTGGAATTCACAACAAGGTGGTAGCATGCGATAGACACCAGATAACGCGTCAAATGTCAGCGTGAAAATCAACGCCACGCCGAAAAAATGCGAAACGCGAAAAATCAGGCGATGAGGCCAATCGCGGTACAAAAGTAGCGAAAACCAGCCACAGGCCTGCAAATCCCACGCGTCTGGCGGGAAAATGCACCATAAAACCTACAGAAACAACACACCAGAAACAAGCCAAAGCACGTAGCTACATGGATGCACCCTGACCCAGCGCAGAGGTCAACGCGAACCCCACAACCCCCACAGACCACCAGCAAGGAACAACTGGGTCGGGGAAGGCCAAGGAGAAAAGGGAGAGGAAGACGGGGTGCAGACCCCATGAAAACAAGACCAGCGTCAAGGAGGTGACAGAATACTACCAGCAACTGACCCACAAGCAGACCACCTGGAATGCAGTCGGAGTGCCGAGGAGGCCAATCCAGGAGGCCAAGAGGCGCCGGCAGGACGTGACAACCTAAACCAGGTCCAAACCCGCTGCCAACAGGAAGGCAGCAACGGCGACAGGAGGTGGCAATCCTGCGCCACAGGAGGAGCTGGAGGAAACCCAGGCCACAGTCATCAGTGTGTAGACGGTGAAAGGAGTAGGGAGTACGGACACAGCTCGAGAGGACCTGACACAACATCAACAGGCAGTGTAACGAACAGGGACTGGGGGGATGGGGGAGATGGGCACAATGGCACACATGCACAATGAGGTGTAGCACACTGCACAACCACAATTATCCAGGATCATGTCCCAGATCCCCTTGGCACACTGCAGCACACACACACATAGCAATCACAGCACATATCATGACAATGTGGCACAAAGTGCAACACCCACACTGCAGAACAGGGGGCACAACTGGGTCCACCCAGGCGCTGAAACAGAACAATCACATTGGACAGAGCAGGGAACTGTGAGCTGCATATCTACGGCTACAACCCCACATCAGCCTTGTAGGCCAAATGTACACTGTCCCAACTCAAAAAGCCACCACCGCCCAAACAGTCACAATGTACATTGTCACACGGTCTGCATGTCGACAAGAACAAGGCGCCAACACAATGCCAACATGCATCTCCCCTTCACAATGCAGAGGGACAAACAACACCTCCAGCAGGTCAGAACAGACAACCCATCAGTGATGCCGGAGACGAACACCACACCTTCGACACCGACGCCCTACAACAGCCCATGGACATCCCACACAACCCACCACCAGGACCAGGGCAGACAAGCTACTAAGAGGAGAACCCAGCCCCTGCAACAGACCACACAGCATGAAGCACCCGCAATCATGGCTGGCTCACTATACTTCACCGACCCACACATGGCACCCCAATGCCAGGTGTCAGAACGCCCAAAGGAGGTGGCCCAACAGGTGCGGGTGTTGCCCAACCCATGGAATGCGAACCAGAGCACATACGTGGGTGTCCAATACCCTTCAGGGACCACCTACACCCCCCAAAGGAGACCCACACTGCCATATAGAGACACATGCAGATGCACATACCCAGTACAGAACCACGCCCAGGGGCACGCACATATCAGTCACACACCCACGTTGGCTCTGCGTACGACGGCACAGTCCACTCCCCTTACGAATTGAGTGGGTGACGACAAAGCTACATGTCCAGGTTCTAGCCCGCTGCCTGCGTTGACATGTCTGCGTCCACTGTAAACAGCACAATGTAATGTCGTAGGGCACAGGGCCCCCATGCATACAACAAGACCACAGGGACACATGCACATATCATGTTGAACTGGCTACGGGCACGTGTGCCCGGCCCCTTTATTGGCAGGGCCACATGTACAGTGACGCCTGTGCTGGATGTGTGTGGGGTGATTATAAGCCAGCCCGCACAGAGTGCTTGGTGCTGGCAACAACCTGAACAGTGGACACCAGTGTAATGGAAGCAGAAAACACCAGCATAACAGAGTCAACTGCAGAGAAACATGGAGGGATCCGGAGTAAGGACAGAGGTCACGCAATATACAGTCAGGAGGTTCCGTGAGTTGCAGTGCACTGAGGTAGGGGCACTAGAGAAGAGCGCGCTCATGTGAGGGAATTGCTAGGATTGTGTCCCTTCTGGTTAGTCCTGATGTAGATGCAGTGGGGTGTGTTACACCTGCATCAACTTCCTCATCAACGTCCCAGGTCTCCCACACTGCCTGAGGTGACAGTTGCGTCCGCAGGCCACAGCGCAATACCCAGTAATAGATCCGGGTGTGTAGCTTGACTACCACCACCAGTCTGTATTCCTGCCTTGGGGCTGTTGACTCCTGCCCTCCCATTGTCTGTGCCTTCTCCCGTCCGCACACTTGACACATCTTCCTCATCATAGTCCCAGGTCTACCCCACTGCATGAGGTGACATTACTGCGCAACCTCACAACAGCACACAACTCAATCAGTAACAGACAATGGCTTGCGGTGCACTGAGTCACTGGCACCTGGAGTGCTGAGCAGGGTATCAGGCCGATGATGGCATCCACGACAGGTCTGAGCAACTCCGTAGGTCTGTCAGGACCACCGTTTCGACTCTGGCAGATGGCGGTTGGAGGAGGTCCTTGCGGTGGTGGTGTGTGCCTCCTGCGGTGATGCGACGTCCAGGCCGGTCAAGACTAGATGCTATGTGTGGGCCCTGGTGGCCCGCAGTTGAGGCCGGAGGATGCGGACAGCGCAGGACCACAGACACATGGCGTTGATGACCTCAAGACCATCGCTACAGAGGCCATTCAATGTCTCAGAAGAAGGGGTCCCAGGCCTGAGCAGCACAGAGTTAGTGGCCCCGGATGCACTGCGGCCGGCACAGGCACCCAGCCACGGGACGGTGACTTGCGGTGCAGTCAGATGGGCCATGCGACCTGAGCGGGTCCTCATCAATGTCCGAGGTGTATGTTGAGGAGGGTTGCGGGGGACAGTGGAAGGTGTCCTCCAGGCCATGATGTGGAAGGTCTGATGTTATCTGGAAGCAGCAAATGGAGGAGTGGAAAGCGCAACCCTCGTTTTCACCAACAATTCTGTATCAGCTACATGAGGATGAAAACTAGCCCCTATTCCATAGACTCAAACGCCACCAATGTATGACCAGTGAGTGTCCATGAATGTCGGGGAACACACTTAGTGGCACAGGTGCTGAGAGGGGATGCTGTCTGCGATGATGCCGGTACACAGATGTGAACTCCAAGATTGCCAAATCAAGACTCTGTGACCTACTGGACCGCAGTGTAGGCCGGAGGCAGCGGTCAGCAGTGGCCCACAGCCACGTGTCGTTGGCTCGCAAGGCACAGAGTTAGTGACACAGTGGCAGTTGTCGGTAGTGTTCAATCACCTCCGGAACGATGATCCTTTTCCCTCCGGACTGCAACGCGTCATCCTCTTACGCCTCTCCGTGCGTGCGATGATATGTATTCTGCCTTTTGAATTACAGATGTTCAGTTCCAAATCTGTGATCCCACTCATGTGCAGCATAGGCCGAGGGCAGTGGTCCGCGTAGGCCCACAGACGTGTGGTTGCGATGCCATGCACAGACTTGTTGGCACCACATCGAAGGGAGTATAGTGAATTGTTCTCTGCCTTAAATGATGTTCACTGCCATGGTGTAATCAAGACTCAGTTCCAAATGTGTGACCTACCTGACCGTGGTGTAGGCCTGAGGCAGCGGTCAGCACGGCCCATTCACCTAGTGTCACCGGCATAGGTTGTATGGCCCCCACCGGCCTGCATTGGACAGGGTTAGTGGCACCACGTGTAGCAGGCTGGCGTTGAACAGGGTTAGTGGCACCACGTGTATCAGACTGGCGTTGGACAGGGTTAGTGGCACCACGTGTGGCAGGCTGGCGTTGAACATGGTTAGTGGCACCACGTGTAGCAGGCTGGCGTTGGACAGGGTTAGTGGCACCACGTGTCGCAAGATGCCCATATGGAACTATGCCTCACTGATCGGGGGGTCTGGTGCTGTGGCCGCTGGCCCGGATTTGGGGTCACTGCCATTCATGACTCAGGACACAGTTTCACATATGGGACCTACTGGTCCGAAGAGTAGGCCGAAGGCGGCAGTGGAGTACGTCAACGAAAAGGGAATAAAGCGGGCCTGTGTCGTGGAGGCCGTGATGGTCTGAGGTGGCTGCCAGGTTGCGGGCCTCGGGCTTGGAGCTTGCGCCGGCACGTGGTGGGCCCTCCTTGACACACGCCAGTGTTGGCAGGTGATCAGTGTGGCCTGGCTGCGCAGGGGCCTACGTGCTTTTTATTCACACCAATACGCTGGCGTGGCGTACGACGGGCCATCCCACTCTGGTGACGCTTAGGGGGGGCGTAACACGCAACATTTCCGCGAGGTCCCCCACTGGCTGGGGTGACAGGGTGGCGTCCACTGTCCACTACACTCCTACACCAGCGGTGTATGTCGCCATGGATAGGGGTGTGTTCTGCATACTGAAGTGTGTCCAGCACATCTCCGCCACTCTTGGCATTGTGTACTTTCCCAATAATGGTTCTACTGCATCCTTCACACATGCCTGGTTGCCACCTCTCCCCACATTCGGCTATTATGTGGCTGTGGTGCCATACCGTTGCTGGCTCATGTTCAGGGCTTGCCCATGTGAACATTGTAAGTTGTTCTGTAGTGTTTGGTGGGTGGGCATGTTGTTGTGCCTGTTGTATGTGATTTCGTGACGTGTGCATTGCCAGAGTTGTGAGTTGCATGGTTGTGGAGTTGAGGTGTGTGGGGTGTTCATTTGGATATTGCCAAGGGGCTGTGCATTTCCCTTGTTGGTATCCTGGGAACGCTGGTTGATGATGGACTGTCGGAGGATGAAGGTATCATGCACACTGGCTGTGTATTTGAAGGCGACATTGTTGGAGGTTCCACGGTGTTCTGTTGTTGCCTGCACATTGATGTGAGACGTGTGCTTCCTGTTGAGGTGATTGTGTGCTGTGTCACCAGGGGGCACAGGTAGTACATGTGTGCTGTGGATTGCCCCCAACACGTGCGTGCATCCTGCTATGGCGTATGGTCCTTGCTTGGTCTCCAGCGGATCCTGCGCATTGTGTTGTACGTATGGGGACTGGGGTACCAGGGTGATGGTGATGTCCAGGACAGGTGTGGGGAACTTGGATGTGGCTGGCTGTGTGACTCCTCCGACTCTGGCGGGTGTTGTTTGGGGGGTACCAGGGGCCAACAGGTGCAGCCAAGCCAGCAGCTTTGTGTGGGGTGGGATGTTGGTTGTCCGTTGTGTTGGTGCCGTAGGCCTGTTAGGCGATGATGGTCAGGATGCGTTGGACTGTAGTGGACGGTGACATTGTCGGATGTTGGGTCTGTGCGGCTGGTACGTTTCCTGGGGTTCCGCTGTCTTTGTCTGCGCTGCGTCTGTGGTGGTCCGGGGGGGGGGGTGTTCCGGGTGTGGGTTGGGGTCCTTGGATGTGGCTGGCTGTGTGACTCCTCTGGCGTTGGGTGTTGTGGCCCTCTTGGGTGTCCGGGCTGCATGATGAGTGGCTCCATTGCATCTGTTGCCCTTCGGATGTGGCCCTGGGCTGTGCTCCCTTTTGTGGTGCTGGCTGCCGTCCGACTTTACACCAGGTCAGAGCAGGTGTAAATTTCCTGGTGCTAACGCGCCTTATCGCCTGTTTTGTGTTTTTATCGCCGATGTGGCTGGTCGTTGTGAATGTTGAGGTGTGATGTTGTCTCGGCTTTTGACACGGGAACGCCTACTCTGCATCTCATTAGCGTTATTTGCGGGGGTCCTCTGTGGCGATGTTTTTTGCGGCTGCTATCGCGGGTAAACTGGTGCTGTGGGCTGTTTACACCAGCTTGTGAATGGGGAGGTATATTTATGACGACTTTGGCTGCGATAAAGTGCCGTTAATTCGGCGATAGCTCCTTGTGAATATGCCCCAGGGAGTTTAGCTGTTTTCAGCAGTCAACATTTCCTCCTGAAGGTAAAAAAAATAGTAATTCCAAACGGGCTGATAATTGCTGTTACAGGCCCTTCGGAATTATGCGGCCACTCCTAATAACACCGATAACACGGAGGAACTTTGTACTTCTATGTCTTGAGCGGCAATTAGCGAGGCACATTCTACTGCAGCCTCCGGAAAAGGGTGTCCATAAAACAAAAAGACAAAAGACTAATGCAAATAAGTTCCAAAACCCAGCTGGCCTTCTCTTGGCTGCCACCTTTGCCAAAAAATCCATCATTGCCACGAGGGCTGAGTGCTGCTGCATACTGATGCCACATCTGCTGCTGCATTTATTATGCTTTGCTACAGCCGAGATCCACTGACAAGTACGTTTGGGAAATTAAAACTTCAGTTGGAATGCATTAGCAACGAGGCCTTTTAACTTGGGCTCACCTGTGAAAGAATGTACTCTTCGTACTTTTGAATTCTGACTTATTAACACTGAAAACGTGTTATGTTTAACCCCTCTTGGTGTCTTCCCTGCTGAATTAAACAATAATGAAGCTAAGTTGCAGAAGGGATATTTTGACTATATCAGTAAAAATAACGCAGCTGAACGTTATACACTAATTGTTAATTTTATTAGAAGTCATTATGCAGCAGTTCCTGGTTTTAATATGTTCTCATTTGCCGCAGAGATGAGCACAGATTTATATTGGGTTCCTGCATTGCAGAGAATACAGTTTGAGATTTTTATCCAGTTGCATTTTAAGAGTGTTTTGTGGCTGTTAAACCTCTGCCTGGGATATTTTTAGTTTTAGGTTTGCCATGGCACTAGCCCTGTACAACCAAAAACCATGTGGTGCTGCAATCTTCCTGCACCTTTTAGATTGTTTGAGGGTTTTGATTTCTTCGTCAATAGTGGGAGCGGTATTTGAGACTCAAGCCTTCCACTGTCGAACTTTGTGATGCTTAGGAACGAAGGCTTCCTTTCCATCTTTACATGGTCTCTCAAAACCTCAAACGCATAGCACGATTTTTAAATTTAGAATATGGTTTCACCCATTGCGTGCACACCTGCGAGGGATTTTATCATTTAAGAATGCAGAAGGGTTGTGCACTTGTGGGGTGCAGATGCATGGCAGAAAAGCTCATATTGTTTTACATTGTCATTACTTTTCAACTCAGCGATGAAAAATGTTAAAACCTATCTTTTTAAAATATAATATGAGGTCAAGATTGGTAGGAATTATATTATTTTTCAAAATGCAACATTTGTTTGTAACGTGCGCTGGCTAGATGGTTTTAAAAGATTTTGCACCTTGATTCTGTTTCTAGGATGATTGTTTTACTGAATATCTGTTGTTAGTGCTAGTGTTCTTTTATGGAATTTATGAATTGTTGTTTTATTGTTTAAGAGACTGTGTCTCAAACATATTTCTTGACTTGAATTGTCAATAGTGCGAGCATACATTAATGTCGTGGGGTCCAAACCCTTCACAGCACCAATTATGAAAGAAGCGCACTTGACAAATCAGTGATGTTCAACGGTAGGGCGTAGCTTAGATTTACTTCCAAAATTTTAATAAAGTAGTATGTTACAAGAGGTGCAGATTGGTTGCAAATGCAGACACTGAATCACATAAGTTAATTTTTTTTAACAACAAATATATACTTGTCATGACATTCCACACATGTACCATATTTACATCCATTTCACTGGTTATTTCCCCGCCACAGGAAGCACTTGCGGAAGTGATATTTTCAACAAGCACATGACCTGCAGCTTACCACAGAATAGTGTATTTACCGAAGCAGTAACCATGGAACCGCTTCCTGTACTTCACTGCTTGGGGCACTACACGATTGACACCAGTCACATCACATAAATGATTTCAACATTAGCAACCCTGGGGTAGGGCTACAAGGTCTGACCTACCAGCAGGTCATCGCTCCTTTCCAACCAGCCTGTGTCTAGCACAGATCCTCATGAATAGGGTTAAGAGACACCAAATGAGGGTGTTCTACATTATAAAAACGATGGTTCCACCCGTGTGACACTTTTTCCCATATAAAAAGTGACGCACCGGCAGCCCAAGGGGCTTGAAAATAAGCCACCATATCTTTTGGCATAATTGTGAGCACTATGTTTGACAAACTGTTGCCAAGTACGAGGGTCTGGGTGGATGCATATTTTCGTGGGCCGTTAGCCACTGCTCCGTAGGGAAAGAGGCAGGGCTTTAAGTGAGATGATAAAACTGGGGGTCTCTCAAAGGGGCTTGGCCGATGTAATTAAGGGCGTGGCTTGAAAACACAAGCTAAAAATCTGTGTTTAGCATAGTGTGCCGCCCGACTGGTATTTTGCTGCTTCTGTCATTATATCCAGATATATAATACAACAAGCAACATTATACCTACAACAAGCCAGGACTATTGGCTTTGTCAATGGCTGTTAGTTGCATAAGATAAAAAAGCAACAACTATGGCTTCATTGTATATAATATTGAAAATTCTTCAGTTCTAAAATGATGAGACTGTGAAAGAACCATAACGAGTCTTTTTGAAGTTACATCAGACAGTAAAGGGTGGTAGTGCTGCAGAGTTAAGATTTTTTTTTCACCAAGGGTGAGGGCAAAAATGGAGAGCCTGATAGGGACCCTTTTCAGCACCTGCTTTTTAGAACTGCCGGTGCTGAGAACCGGCGGGACCCAGCCCACTTAAAGCCCTGGAAAGAGGACAAAGGAGCATTATCTGGGGGAGGCATGGGTTTTGAAACCCCTCACCCCATGTCCCCTCCCCCCAAAGAGCAAAGTATCCACCCAGACTGAAATTATGCCTCCCATAAGATGGCAGGTCCATTTCACAATGGCTTAGTAATCTAGTGCCCCTCTCCTCTCTGGCTCCACTTCTGGCCTATAGCGCACCTAACGGTGCCTCTCTGCGATTTGCATGGGGTTCTTAACATAGTGTGCACATCATGTAATGACCAATAATTATAAAAGAAGCATACTTGACAAGTTTGTGATATTCAACACTAGGGTGTAACTTAGATTTATTTCCAAGCATAAATACAGTTGTATGTTGCAAGCGGTGCTGATTGTTTGTAAATGAAGACTGAATAACATTAGTTTCATATCTTGACAACGTACATAATGTTCACATAACATTTCATACATGTACAATATTTACATCCATCTTACAAATCAGGTGCCCGCTGCCAGGAAACATTTATATAAGTGATAATCAAGCAAGCAAATGACCTTCAGAAGAGGAGAGTTGTATATTTACAAAACCTATAACCTAGGAAACACTTCCTGCATTGCTCCTGCTTGGGGCATCACATGGCCTACACCCCCTTGGTAGGGCGACAGGGTATGGACCACCAGTGTGCCAGCCACCTTCCAGTCAGCCCCTGTGATTTGATAAAACCCTTATGAGTATGTTTCAAAAACATCAAATAAAGGTTTTCGAGGTTGTAAAAATGGATCTCTATTGAAATAATTTTCAACACAAGGTGAGGAGGATTACAAGAAAGCTAAGAGCTTCATGCTACATCGTGGTACCCTCCTACATCCAGCATATTTGAGTGACCTATGTAGTTTCTACTCTGGAGAAAAAGATAACAAAAGAAGGTTACCCTGGGAGTGGGTCTGCACAAGTTTTTAAACCCCTTACCGTGTCCCTCTCAAGTATAATGCCACCTAGATGGAAACAATGCCCTTAACAAGGAACCAGGACCAAGTCAGAATGGCTTGGTGACCTGAGAAGGGGAACATAGTGCACTCTCTCCTCTGGACTGACTTACCCAAGACACAAGGCACTTCAACGAAGACAACCAACACACTGAACCCTCACCAACCACCCCCGACACCCGGAAACCAGCGATTGACGACTGGACAGCCCTCACCACCGAAGACACACTGAAGACAATGAAGTCAATCCACTCAGGGGCCCCCACGGACCCCTGCCCCCACCACATCTTCAACAGAGCCGCCGACACCATCGCACCCATGCTCCGCCACACCATCAACCGCTCCCTGGCGACTGCCTGGCTCCCCGATGACTGGAAACACGCCGAGGTCAACCCCCTCCTAAAGAAACCCTCAGCGGACCCCACCGACCTCAAAAACTACAGACCCATCTCCCTGCTCCCGTTCCCAGCGAAAGTCATCGAGAAAGCCATCAACAGCCAACTCGCCACATTCATTGAAGAACACAACATCCTCGACTCCTCCCAATCCGGCTTCAGAAAAAACCACAGTATGGAAACCGCCCTCCTCGCCGCAACAGACGACATCCGCACCCTACTGGACAAAGGAGAAACAGTAGCCCTCATCCTCCTCGACCTATCAGCGGCGTTCGTCACAGTCTCCCACCGCACCCTAATACGCAGAGTCTACGATGCAGGAATCCAGGACAAGGCCCTCGACTGGATCCGCTCCTTCCTCTCCGGCAGGACGCAGCGGGTCAGACTCCACCCTTTCCTCTCGGACCCCACACCTATCACCTGCGGAGTCCCCCAGGGCTCCTCCCTCAGCCCGACGCTCTTCAACGTCTACATGGCTCCACTCGCCCCCATCACCAGAACCTACGGACTCAACATCGTGTCATACGCAGACGACACCCAGCTCATCCTCTCCCTATCCAACGAGCCCAACACCGCCAGACGCAACTTTCGAGAAGGCATGGAAGCCGTCGCCAAATGTATGAAAAACAGCTGCCTACAACTAAACACCAACAAAACAGAAATACTCATCATGGGCCCAAACCCCGATGCCTGGAGCGACACCTGGTGGCCCCCCGCCTTCGGAAACCCACCAACCCCCACAGACCACGCACGCAACCTGGGAATCATCCTGGACTCCGAGCTCAAAATGGACCGCCAGATCAACTCTGTCTCGTCTTCCTGCTTCCACACCCTCCGCCTCCTTCGTAAGACCTTCAAATGGATCCCCTCGAACACCGAAAGACCGTCACTCACGCCCTGGTCACCAGCAGACTCGACTACGGCAACGAACTCTACGCCGGAATAAACAAAAACCTCACCCGCAAGCTACAGAACATCCAGAACGCCGCCGCAAGACTGGTCCTCAACCTGCCAAAACACTGCCACATCTCCCAGCACCTGCGCACCCTCCACTGGCTCCCTGTCGAGGCGAGAATCACCTTCAAGATGCTCACCCACGCACACAAGGCCCTCCACGGCACCGGACCAGCATACCTGAACAGCCGACTCAAATTCCACGCACCCCAAAGGACCCTACGATCAGCCCAGCTCTCCTACGCCGTGGTCCCCCGCACCAGAAAGACCAGATCGGGAGGCCGCTCCTTCTCCTTCCTCGCGGCCAAAGCATGGAACGCCCTTCCGCTCCACCTCAGACAGACATCGCTCCCCATCTTCGCAAGAAACCTCAAAACCTGGCTCTTCGACAGACCCCCTCCTTGATGGATGGAACCTGCACACCCCCCCCACCCCTAGCGCCTTGAGACCCTTATGGGTGAGTAGTCGCGCTTTAACAAACCCCTGATTGATTGATTGATTATGCATGCTCACATATCACCTTATGCCTTCACAGAGAAGGTCAATCGCTCAGCCAAGGTTCAGTCAAAAAGCTGCTCTTGGAAGCCTCCGTTCTGACTGCACAGTGCTTAAACCTATACTCCTCCGCTCCTATGATACATAGGCAGGTGACATAGTGCTATAGTATGCCCTACTGCCTGTAATTTAGAAGGGCTTTTGTTTCCTGGAAACTAAATATAAAGGATTCATACCTACATTTGTTCTTCTAATAGTTCCATCTTCTTCCAGTAGTGTACTCAGTTTCAATCAGAATCATTCCAAATAGTCTGTGATACCATAACCAGTCACTTTTATCAGTTTACCCCAAGACTCCATTCTTGCTTCAGTGATGAAATTCTGTGAATCAGTTCATCAGTTTGCTACAAGGAAACTGAATTTGTCATTGGAGTTTTCTTTTTGATTATGGTTGTTCATATTTGTGCAATGTAGCATTTGCTACAGGCATCAAAATATATTTGTATAATGGTATATAAACCATTTACTTAGGGCCTGATTCTGATGCGGTTAGGAAGGCCTCCTAACGCCATTTGCTCCGTCCAAATCGGATCGGGAATGTGTCTTTCCAATCGACTCGGAAAGGTTTCCAACCGACTGAGTATGATGCCAGTTAGGCGTTAGGAATATCCCAATCCAAACCCGATGGCATTTTAAATGACTAAGCCGTACGGAGCAGATTTGACCGTCTCTACGGGGCGCGTTTCCAAACGACTGAGTACGATGCTGGATTTGGAAAGCCTTTCCAAATCGTGCCGTCTGACTCGAATCGGCAGTTGTAATCAGACTTTGGGGGCCCGTAGTGGGCCCTCCTGCACCTGGAGCCTTCCCAATCGGGCCCGTGGGGGTACCCATGGGTCTTCCCTTACCAGCCATGCACAGTGTGGCAGGCACGAGGGGGTGCCCGCCACAGGGTACCCGATTTTCCCCAGCCACCCCTTTCTTCAATGGGAGCCTATGCATTCGGTCGGAACAAAGGCTCCCATTGAAGTCAATGGGAGTCCAACCAAATCGTATCTGGAAGCATCCGGATGCATCGTACTCGGTTGGTTGGACTCTCCTGATCCGATTCGGTTGGAAACCATTCCCAAACCCTTTCGGTTGGGAAGCTTTCCAAACCGCATCAGAATCGGGCCCTTAGTATTTTGGCCATCTCCAGCAGCAGTCCTTCCATAAATGAGGAGGGTTTGCAGTGTAGAGGTCAAACAGCAACAGCAAAATGAGCAACAGTAGTGGTAACAAACCATAAGATGATAAAATACCAGTAAAATATTCATGCAGACCTCTCGCGTTTTTAACATGTCATAATCATCCAACGTGTATAGCCTGGGCACCATTCCCATAAATAAAGCTCGGTTCCAAAACAGGTGCACATGCTGAAGTGGGTCTACAACTGCTAAAACGTTTCTGAAAAAATTATATTAAGAATGATTACGCATAGATTTACATTTACGTGTATGGCAGATTTTGACCCTGGGGATCCCCCCCCCCAAGGCCGGCCTTTATGTTTTTTAAACAAACTGAGGGGGGCTGCGCGGCCCTCCTCCCAGCCGATTTCAGTCCCAGGAACCCCATCCCATGGGGCCTGGCCTCTAGTGGGGGAGTTTTTGTCCCACCCAGGGCACCCACTCACCAAGGTTGGGGACCACAGGGGAAGCAGAAGGCTGCCGCAGTCCCTGCCGGCTCCCGCCTCCTGCTAACATGCAGCTCCCTGTCTGTAAAAGCAATTGTGCTCCGCTTTGAGCATGCGAGGGCAAAATGCTCTGGCTTGCTCAAAGTGGAGAACAGTTTGCCTTGGTTTGATGCGAGCGGTAAAGCTCCTGCCAAGTCATAGCAAACAACTATGTCCCCGGGGGTGTGCACTCTAGAACATAGCAGAAGCCGGCCCTGGGGGTGGCGGTCCCTAGGGCCATGTGTGGCTCCAGGAGAGGGGGTCATGTGCCTCTCTCCTTTATTGGTTTAGGAAGTTCCACAGGGAGATGGCAGTCCCCGGTTCCTGGTGGGGTCTGTGAGGCCCCTCATGTCAAAAATTAAAAGCCCCAGGGAGGTGGTGGCCCCCAGGGCAGGGCGTTCTGCAAGGCCCCCCATTAAATTAGCCCTGGGGGTGGCAGTCCTCGGGGCTGTGTGGGAGGCCATACAGGCCTCACCTGTACAAATTTAGTAAATAGCCTCTGTAAGGTAGAGGTCCCCAAGGCCGTGGGGGCCGTGTGGGTCCCCCCTGCATTATTATAAAAAATGCCCCAGGGATTTGGCCACAGATCCAAGGGTCTACACATGAATTTGTGGCAAATTCCAATTAAAAATGCTATTAGCCCTGGCGGGGTCCCTGTGGGACCCCTCCACCATACCTGGGAGGTCAGGGTATTCCTACCCTGCCCCCTTTTCCTTTTTTTTTTTAACATTTTTTGTGGGACTCACCTTCAAATCGAGCCACAAGATGGCTGTCAACACACACCTGGTTGAAGTGTTGGCAGCCAATCAAATTTCAGCACGATCCACGAGTACACTGCAAGGACTTGCGTCCCCAAATATCTGTATTTTTTCAACTTAAATATCTCAAAAACTACTGAACGTATTTACACCAAATCACAAAAAGCACGCTTTTTGGACCAACATCTAGCTTTCAGCCAAATTTGGTGTCATTCCGTTCTGAAGTTTGAGTAGTAGTCGCTTTAAAAAAATGTAAAATACCCGTAGACATAACATGGGGAAAAAGCATTTTGGGACCCCCTTTTTTCTCATCCCCTGCTTGACGGATCACCCTGAAACTTTCAACACAGCAGCTGAACCACACAGGAGAAAATATGGGCAAATGTCGTAAACATTCATCAAGAGGCGCCAAAGTTATTGGCAAAACAAAAAATGCTTTTGCTATGGAAACTTTGGTCCTAACTAAACTACCCACTGCCTATCGCCAGTGATGGCCAGTGATGTCATCAGTGATGTCATTTGAGATGTCATCAGTGATGTCATCAGTGATGTCACTGACCATGTCATCAATGATGTAATATGTGACGTCATCAGCAGTGCATTGCGGGCGCGAGTTATAGTTAGCTGAACTAACTATAACAGTGGAATTTCTATGGTTTTGTATGAGTGAAATGTCCAACTAACTATAACGTCCCTGAAACCTATGTTTTTTTCAGTGAATTTCTAAGGTTTTTTAAATGCTAATTTCTAACTATAACGTGCCTGAAACCTATGGTTTTTTCAGTGAATTTCAAAGGTTTTTTTAAATGCCAATTTCTAACTATAACGTGCCTGAAACCTATGGTTTTTTCAGTGAATTTCAAAGGTTTTTAAATACTAATTTCTATCTATAACGTCCCTGAAACATATGGTTTTTCAGTGAATTTCAATGTTTTTTTAATGCTAACTTCAAATTAAAATGTTCATTTAACCTATAGTTTTTCCGACACCCAAGAAGGACACAACACCCACTGCCACAACCCTCAGGACCTCCCCCCGTAACACCCCTCTCCCTACTGTAATTTTTTTTATTTGTTATTTAAACTATATAATGTCTTTTTGTTTTTTAAATATTAAACAACTGCATACAGTATGAAAGGGAGCCCAGCCCAGAGCCACATCTGAAGACCAACACATATCATAGACCTACTGATCAAGCAGCTCCGACACCCAAGAACGCCACAACACCCACCACCACCCCCAGGACCCCCCCCTCTACCACCGAGGCAGCACAGAACAAGACAGCGAACTTTCCGAAAACGGCATGGCCCCTCAGCCACACAATAGCTGAATATTGGGACAGGTGTGAACAAACTATATGTGAAGGAAGCAATTCACCCATGTTTAACAATGCACACAATGCAAAGTGTAGCGGTGATGTGCTGGACACATCTCAGTATGCAGAACACACACCTCTCCATGTGCACAAATACTACTGGTGCTTGTAGTGTTGTGGACAGTAGACCCAACCATGTTACGTCAAACACTAGGGAAGATCTCAGTCATGTAGCTGTGTCGTCCCCCCCTGTAAGCATAAGCGTAACCGGAGTGGGCTGGTCCGACGTACGCCACTTCAGCGTAGGAGTGTGAATAAATAGGCCGGAGCTCTGGGCGTGGTTCACTTGTGGGAAGGCCAAAGCGTCTGCCAGGGCGGCGCCCCTCACCCTGCCACGAGGCCACCGACGTGACCGCCAGCCTCCTCAGCCGATCGCTGGCTTCCGCCACACAGGCCCCCAGCGGCACAGCACCACGGACTTATGTCTGTACAAACTACTGCCTTCGATATACACTGCGGACAGCAAGGCTCACAATTCAGATTGAGTCGAGATTGCAGATGACGCAGTCCAGTAGGCAACAGACATTGCTCAAGTCAACAACACGTGCCTGTGGGCCCTTCCTCACCGCTGTCTCCTGCCTCCACTGCGGTGAGTAGGGCTCACAATTCAGAGTGACTCGCGATTGCAGATGACGCAGTCCAGTAGGCAACAGACATTGCTACCAGTGCGGCCAGCCCAGACCACGTATCACCGCTGACTGCGTACACGCTAAGTGCTTCAAGTACCACTAACTCTGTGCAGCTCAAGTCAACGCCACGTGGCTGTGGGCCCTTGATGACCGCTGCCTCCGGCCTACAATGCGGTTAGCAGGGCTAACAATTCAAGATTAGTGCCGATGCAAATTGTGTAAGAGAGTATAATCGGTTAAGAAGACTGTATGCTCCCAATCTGTGCAGCTCAAGTCAACGTCACGTGGCTGTGGGCCTTTGCTGATCGCTGCCTCCGGCCTACACTGTGGAAGACCAGCGACACGTGGTGCCACTAACCCTGTTCAACACAAGCCGGCAACACGTGGTGCCACTAACCCTGTTCAACACAAGCTGCGACACGTGGTGCCACTAACCCTGTTCAACACAAGCCGGCGACACGTGGTGCCACTAACCCTGTTCAACACAAGCCGCGACACGTGGTGCCACTAACCCTGTTCAACACAAGCCGGCGACACGTGGTGCCACTAACCCTGTTCAACACAAGCCGATCCCACATGTGGAACTGTGTCCTGAGTCCTGAATGCCAGTGACCCCAAGTCCGTGACAGCGACCTCAGCACCAGACTCCCTTTGATCAGTGAGGCATATTTCCATATGCAAGGCCGGCGACACGTGGTGCCACTAACCCTGTTCAACACAAGCCGATCCCACATGTGGAACTGTGTCCTGACTCCTGAATGGCAGTGACCCCAACTTCGTGGCAGCGACCACAGCACCAGACTCCCTTCGATTAGTGAGGCGTATTTGCATATGGAAGGCCGGCGACACGTGGTGCCACTGAACCTGAACTACGCAGGCCGGTGGGGCCACCAACCTATGCACGTGGCTGTGGGCCGTTGCTCACCGCTACCTCTGGCCTTCACTGCGGTCAGCAGGGCTCACAATTCAGATACAGTCGCGATTGCAGATGATGCAGTCCAGTAGGCAAGAGACATTGCTCCCAGTGCGGCCCGTCTGCACCAAGCAGCATCACAGGCTCATACATTCTCAATGCTTCTGGTGCCACTAACTGTGCACCTCAGCTCAACGCCACGTTGCTATGGGCCCTTGCTGACCGCTACCTCTGGCCTACACTGCGGTCATCAGGGCTCACAATTGAAAGTAAGTCTTGATTCATTAATTACAGAGTCCAGTAGGCAAGTAACTATCACAGGCCTAAAACCTACATAATATCCTTTTAGTATCCTTGCTTCAAGAACTTTTTTTATATCAGTTATAGCTTTAGTACAATCACCAAATTCATCTTCAAGTGCAAACGAACACTCATTAGCAGTCTACACTGCGGGCAGCAGAGCTCGCAATTCGAATTTTGGACACGTGGTGCCACTAACCCTGTTCAACACAAGCCGCGACACGTGGTGCCACTAACCCTGTTCAACACAAGCCGGCGACACATGGTGCCACTAACCCTGTTCAACACAAGCCGATCCCACATGTGGAACTGTGTCCTGAGTCCTGAATGGCAGTGACCCCAAGTCCATGGCAGCGACCACTGCACCAGACTCCCTTCGATCAGTGAGGCATATTTCCATATGCAAGGCCGGCGACACGTGGTGCCACTAACCCTGTACAACACAAGGCGCGACACGTGGTGCCACTAACCCTGTTCAATACAAGCCGATCCCACATGCGGAACTGTGTCCTGAGTCCTGAATGGCAGTGACCCCAACTTCGTGGCAGCGACCACAGCACCAGACTCCCTTCAGTTTTATTTGTTGTTGTTTTGTTTAAATAAAATGTTTTATATGTAAATCTATACATGACTAAGATTCTTGTTTGTTCAACCGCACAGGGACAATTCCGGGCCCAAGAAGGTTGTTGGGGGTATGTTGGTAATGTGGGAAGAGGGTGCGTTACCTGCTGATGTGGGGAGAGGCAGCGTGAAAGGGGTATCTCTCACAGAAAGAACTCCGGTATGTTTTCAGAAATGCCTCGGACAGATGCCAGCTGACAGACTGAATCACAAAATGGCTTTTCAATGCTTATGTAGTGTGACTTATGAACAGTTCGCACCCAGGCTCGCAGAGGGACAACTGCGGCCTGTCCGCTCGACTCACAGACGCAGTACTATGAGCCGTCCGCTCCCAAAGGAACAGCAGCGTAGTAGCTCGCAGAGGTACAGGCACAGCAGTGTACTAGCTCGCAAAGGTAGAGAGCTGCAAGCCGACGGACTGGCTTCTAACGGCACAGCTGTGAAGTGGTGATGTTGGGCAGAGGGAGCGTGAAAGGGTTATCTCGCACAGACAGAGCTCCGGTATATTAAATTGCCCCCGGGACCTTTCTTTTATATTTTCACTCGATTGCGAGAAAGCGCGCTTTCTGAACCAAGAACTTTCTCCCTACCAAATTTGGCTTAATTCCGTTCAGCAGTTTGACCTGTAGCCTTGTCTAAAGTTTCCTATGGAAAATCCATTGAGAAAACACGTTTTCACACCCCCCACATAGCTACCTGTCGCAGGCGTACTCGCTGTTGGTGTGCAGGTCAGTGATCTAGTTGTCAACATGTCACGGCCACTCCCTGAGGGTAGGTTTGCACACACACCACACCCATCCGGCACATGCGTCACAGGCCATGTGACCACGCAAATATAATGGATCGACGTCACATCCTTTATTGCCGGTGGTGACTGGATGGCGGACGCTCCACAGGTCTCAATCATAAAGAGTCCATGAAAAGTTGCGCAGAGGGTTAGTCGCACCCAGAGCTGTATGGCCGTCAGGGGCCTACTACCACGTGGCGCGGACTTGAGTTGCACAGGGTTAGTGCCACCCGAAGCTGATGTGGCCGTCAGGGGCCTACCACCACGTGGCGCGGACTTGAGTTGCACAGGGTTAGTGCCACCCGAAGATGATGTGGCCGTCAGGGGCCTACCACCATGTGGCGCGGACTTGAGTTGCACAGGGTTAGTCGCACCCTAAGTTGTATGGCCGTCAGTGGCCTACCACCACGTGGCGCTGACTTGCTTTGCACAGGGTTAGCGGCACCAAAAGCTGATGTGGTCTCCGCCATTGATGACTCAGGACTCAGCGACATGTGTGGGATCTGCTGGGCCGCGGAGCGGGTCCACATAATGTGCACCAAGCCATGGTGGCGGGACCGGGCCCTGGAGCTTTCACGGGCACGTGGAGTGGCCACTGGTAGACACTCTGGTGGCAGCAGGTAATTATTTGGTCATGGATGCGCAGGGGCGGCAGTGTCTCTCTCTCTCTCTCTCTCACTTCCCTCTCTTCACTCTCTCTCTCACTCTCTTCCTTCCTTTCCTTCTATCTCTCTCACTCTCTCTCCCTTCTCCCTTTCTCACTCCCTTTCTTTCCTTCCCTCTCTTTTTCTCTCTGGCTTTTTTTCCTTCTCTCTTTCTCTGTGTCTCACTCCTTTGATATGCGCATTACACACATCCTTATTTTGTGCTTTATTTTCCAGGCTGTGTCGTCGACATTGATGGACCCGACAGGAGTCTTCCGCCTTGTTGTGTTGTGTTGAGTTTGTTAAATTTAGTTTATCCTCTATATGTACGTGAACGGAAAAATAAAGTTTGAAGAAAAAAAAAAAATTCAATAAAGTTTTTGGTTGTTACTTAAGTGCTGTGTGACTCCTTCTCGTTCTTATTACTGTTATTTGGTGGTGTCCACCATGGTGTTAAATTTTGGGGCAGTTATCGCGGGAATACTGCTGATGTCTGCAGTTTGCACCAGCTTCTGAATAGTGTGTTAGATTTATCTCAACTTTAGTTGCATTAAAGTGCTGATAATGAGATGCAGAGTAGGCGTTCCCATGCAAAAACACACGAGGTGCACCTTTGCGATTTATTCTAAATACTAAAATCCTGTATTGAATTGCACTGTGGTAGTGGGTGCATTTACAGTGTACCCACAAAATCAATGAAGAAATCTCATTGTATTTATATTGATTGGGAATAGTGGGTCAGGTGCTGAATCTTGACGGGATACACTGCTCAGTTTGTTTATTTTTCTGTACACGAAAAAACCACATCACAACTTTCACAACGAAAGGCAAAAACTGCGATGCGAAACAAATTCCGGCGATAAGCCGCGTTAGCACCAGGGATTTTACACCTGCTTTCTGCTGGTGTTAAGCAGGACGACTACCTGCAGCATGAAAGGGAACACAGCCAAGAGCCACACCGGAACACCCACTGGTGCCATAGAGTCAATGAGCATGATACACGGATACCTATGAGGGCCACAACACTCATCGCAACAACCCCAGGACCGCCAACGCCCCCCGAACCCGCATCTGAGCAAGTGTGTCCGTGTGGTCATTGTGTTAGCATGATGGGCACGGGCCCTGCAACATCACAGTGTGCTGTCTTCAGCGGACGTTACCATGTCACCTCAGCGTTGGCAGTGAGCCTGGACTTGTAGCTACACACGCATCCTCCTGCATGCACAAGCGGCATGTGCTGGTCCGGCGTACACAGGTCAGCGCAGGGGTGTGCCTATCCGACAAGGGGAACGGGGTGTCTCGGACATGTCCATGTGCAAGAAGTGCGGTAAGTGTGTCTCTGTGTTCTGGTGTGGCCGCCACAAGGGCCGCAGCAGTCGATGTTGTAAAGTGGCATGCACCACCTCCAAACGGCAGTGTCACGGTGTGATTGGAATGCCGCAGGACATGCGCGAATAGGCATTACAATGGTGTGCCGTAGGAGTGCACAGGATACAACAGCGCAGCGCACAAAAGTGTGGGGGCTCATGGGAGGGAGGAGCAGCTGTTTGGCAACGTAACACACAGTGAACCCGCCCATGTGCCACGTGCTGGGCATCTCATCCATGATGACCAGGGTTGCAGGCATCCCACAACACCCACGATCGGCCTTTGTACACATCCTGTATGAATGCAGCTGGAGAAGTTACTGTAGGGATGAAAGGTTCTTTGTCTGAGCTATCTTGCGCTAACACATCTGCTGCACCAAGAAGGAACTTGCAAGTGGCCAGCCCCCCCTGACAGATACGATAATATTTGCATCCATCTCCCACACTACGCACTGCCCGATTTGAGAACGAGTACACATCCCACACTCAAAAGTCCTTCGTCGTAGTTAGCGTGCGTGAAATGGCCTTCACACGTACTCCCACCACACCCCTGCCCTGCACCCATTGCACACAAACCCGGCTCATTGCACCAAGCTGTGCCATTTCATCCACAAGACTGGCACACAGCAAGCCAGTGCAGCTACAAGGAGAGCCACTAACGCAATGGCAGGGCATCCCGAACACATGGTCGACTCCATTCACATCCACCTATACCTTGCACGTCTGCTGCATGTCCTGGGTACACTGCGGATCACTTACCGGCTGAGCTTCCGCATTGCGGACGTCACCTGCGTTCAACCTGTATTGCAATGTCGCACGTGCCTATCCGAGTGGTGCATGGACGTGTGCCTCTCCAACGTGTGCGTAGCTGACATGGATTACGACGGGTGTGTGCGCCCCCTGTTGGCCCACGACCAGGAGTGTCATGGTGATGCCCGTTTATGGTATGCATGGATGTTTGGCATGCATGTTGGGAACTGGGCCTGGGAGATTGCACGTGTCGTAGTATGCAGTGAGCAAATTGACCCACTTCCTGATTCTGCTTTGGTGCACATTGGGTACAGTGGTTGGAGTCAGCACATCTGTCCCAGTCAGCTGATGGATTACGTCGACGACATGTCAAATATTGTGGCCAACCATCACTCATTAGAGATAGTGGCTTACGCAGCTGCACTTGCGTTCATGGACGAGTGACAAGGTACCTGCAACCATGACTTGATGTGCCACATTGCACGTGTCCCGCCGCATCATTGCACGTTGTGCATCTGGTCACATGTCCCAAGACGACAGTGGACATGGCTGCATTGGTGTCAACT
Source organism: Calotriton arnoldi (assembly GCA_963921515.1). NCBI lineage: Eukaryota > Metazoa > Chordata > Amphibia > Caudata > Salamandridae > Calotriton > Calotriton arnoldi. Next base: position 250,532 of record CAWUFW010016738.1, read on the forward strand.
CATGTCCGAGGCGCGGACAACCAACGCTGCTTGACACTGACGTGTGTTGGTGATGTACTACCCCGAGGTGAACATGGACGTTTTCCTACGTTCCTTATTCAGGCATGCTGCTGCGTTTGTCTGCATATCATGGCACTACTCTTGGCCGTACTGACACGCACTTTTTTTTATAAAGTTTCCACATTTTCACTTGTCTCCAAATGTGTTGTGTCTTCATTTGTATGCCAATGTGTGTGTCACGGACTCTCTGGCTGCCTGCCATACGTGAATTGCTACCCCATCCGGACTGTGGGTTTGTACTTATGCATTCTCATGTGCCTGTTTCATACTGACGCTTTTGGACGTTTATCCGCCACAGGCGAGTGCATTTGTGTCCTGTGTTCGATTGTGCGAATGTTTGTGTTTGGACAACATTGTGTTGGATGTTGGTGTGCTCTGCTTCCTATGTATGTGTGCTGCATTCTGAGTGAGATGTCCCTTCATGTGAGGTTTTGTTCACCCTTCTCCCTTTCAGGCAGTGTGGTTTTCACTTCTGTGCTTGTTCAGTGGTGTGATGTTGGCGGGTTGTGTGACTTGTGCTCCTTGTTGGTGTGTTTCATTTTAGCCATGGTTTGTCTGTAGTTGTGCTGTACTTAATTGTGCATGTGTGCCATTGTGCCCATCTCCCCCGTCCCCCACTCCCTGCTTGTTCCTCTTCCTTGTGCTGTTGTGTCTGTAATTTTGTTACTCCACACATAAATACATGTAAAGAACAAATTAGAATAGTTCCTTGATTCTTTTAGATTGCAAAACTTCTCTCTATTGGTTATTTTTGAATTTTCCATATAAACAGTTTTTTTAATATTCAAGGACACATAGAAGTCAGAAGTGCAACGTATTCTATCAACACACTTTCTAGAACATTCTACAACACGTGCAGGTTAAAAGTTCATCAATTTTTTTAAACCTAACGATATTTTTTGCAACATTTTCTCGAACATTTAACGGCACGTGCAGGTTAAAAGTTCACGATTGTTTTAAGTTCGAACAGTGCCTTCCAAATGCAAGTAGCAGGTGTGGTTGAGTTGACCAAATTTTATCCTATCATATGTACTCCATGTTTAAACTGCTTTTTCTTAACCAATCACAAAGCTGCTTTTCCACAAAACGAATGTGCACCCTACTTTTAAAAAACAATGCTTTTCATCTCCCAATCAGTTATCGTTTTGAATGAGAAAAAAAGTAGTTCCCCACCTTTAAACACATCTCTTATTCTACGAATGGACTGCATGAGCTACAGACATCTATCCATACTTCCCAGCCATACCTTCAAAATGCTAGTGTGGATCGTAGGACATAGCTATGTTTTCTGGTGCAAGAGGTATGCAGAACAGAGACGTATTGACTTAGACCTAGGTTTACAAAATGTGGACATTAAGTGGTTTGGACAGAGAGGATTGAAGTGGCACCAATTGTTGCCTTTCGTTAAAACCTGTTTGCACCTCCAACACCCTGACCTCATGATTGTGCACTGTGGTGGAAACGACCTAGGCACATTGACTGGTGTAGGTTTGGAAATGCTAATGAAAGACGCCTTTCGACAATTGATGTTGCTTTTGCCTCAAACTGTCTTTGTATATTCCAATATATGCCAAAGACAAAAGTGGAAATGGTCAAACCAATTTTGTCCTCAGATTGAAAAATCTAGGAAGAATGTCAACAAAGCTGTGTCTGCATACCTCAGAGACCATAGAATGGGGTCGATCTACAACAACAACATACGTTTTGATATGGCTGATATCTACAGAAGTGATGGAGTACACTTCACAGATCAGGGAAATCGAGTTTTTCTGAATAACCTGAAGCTGTGCATCCGCACTTATATGTAGCTCCAACTAATAAACACAAGGGCTCTTTTTAGAGCCGCCTTATATTCCCAATATTGGTTCGGCTAGCACAGGGAGACCTGCGGGCCGTCGGGCAGGCTCGCAGAGGGACAGCTGCGGCCCGTCGGCTCGCACAGGGAGAGCTACGGGCCGTCGTCTCGCAAACGCACACCAGCGTGCTGGCTCGCAGAGGGAGAGCTCGGGTCTAACTCGCAAGGGGACACCAACGGGCCAACGGCCCTGCTAGCAGAGACACTCCTATCACCTAACGGACTGGCTCGCACATGTACAGCTAGGGACACGACGGCTTGCAGACGCAGACCTGTGAACCGACGGACTGGTACTGTTTTATACTTTAGGGTAGTACAGTGGTGGTGTTTGTGTACTGTAGGGGGTTCGTGCTGGAGGTAGCGTTTTAGGGTTTAAGGTAGTGCAGTGGTGTTTGGGTAGTGTAAGAATCGTGCTGGAGGTATTGTTTTAGAGTTTACGACAATGCAGTAATGTTTGGGTAGTGTAAGGGGTCATGCTGGGAGTACTGTTTTGGGGTTTAGGGTAGTGCAGTGGTGTTTGTGTAGTGTAAGGGGTCATGCTGGGAGTAGTGTTTTAGGGTTTACGGCAGTGCAGTGGTGTTTTAGGTAGTGTAGGGGTGATGTCATTTGAGATGTCATCAGTGATGTCATCAGTGATGTCACTGACCATGTCATCAATGATGTAATATGTGACGTCATCAGCAGTGCATTGCGGGGGCGCGAGTTATAGTTAGCTGAACAAACTATAACGGTGGAATTTCTATGGTTTTGTATGAGTGAAATGTCCAACTAACTATAACGTCCCTGAAACCTATGGTTTTTTCAGTGAATTTCTAAGGTTTTTTAAATGCTAATTTCTAACTATAACGTGGCTGAAACCTATGGTTTTTTCAGTGAATTTCAAAGGTTTTTTAAATGCTAATTTCTAATTATAACGTGCCTGAAACCTATGGTTTTTTCAGTGAATTTCAAAGGTTTTTTAAATGCCAATTTCTAACTATAACGTGCCTGAAACCTATGGTTTTTTAAGTTAATTTCAAAGGTTTTTTAAATGCTAGTTTCTAACTATGCCTACAGAGGTAGGACATGTGAAGAAAGAAGAAAAAACGCACAGAAAGAAGCAAAAGAAATGCAGAAAGAAGCAACAGAAGTCCACAAAGACGAAGAAAAGAGCAGGAAGAAGCAAGACATGTGCAGAAAGAACCAACTGAGGAGCAGAAAGAGGCCTTGTTGCAAAATCATCCTGAGCCCACAACTTTTTCAGAAGGGTACTGGTGGTAACTGACTCTGAGTAACTAGGCCTAGAGCCAGTGCTATGCTAAAAGACACTTAGAATACAGCGAAAACACCTACATACACTAGGGAACACTATGCGTTGGGGTATCCCTGTGATTAGCATGACCTCCTCTGTAAGGCCCTAGTACATAATAGGGCAGGGGGATTAAAACTACCTCTTAAAATGCGCCACGGGGCGCGTTTGCACAGTGGTGAAGGGAGGGGGGGGCCTGAGGTGACATGTGTGCAAACACGCCCTGTGGCCGTTTTAAGTTGGGAGATTAAGTCCCCTTGAATCCTGAGGGTCCCTGGGGTCCAACTAGCCCACTAGGTACCTCCAGTAAGCGCCACAGAGCTGCGTTGCAGAGAGGTGTAAAAGGGGCATGGCCTGGACCACCTCTCTGCAACGCAGGCCTGTGGCACTTACTGGAGGTACCTGGTGGCCTAGTTGGCCCCCAGGGGCCCTCAGGATTGAAGGGTATTAATTCCCCAACTTAAAACGCGCCACAGGGCGTGTGTCCACACATGTCACCTCAGGCTCCGCCCTCCCTTCACCACTGTGCAAATGCGCCCGTGGCGCGTTTTAAGTTGGGGGATAAAGTCCCCTTGAATCCTGAGGGTCCCTGGGGTCCAACTAGCCCACGAGGTACCTCCAGTAAGCGCCACAGAGCTGCGTTGCAGAGAGGTGTAAAAAGGGGCATGGCCTGGACCACCTCTCTGCAACGCAGGCCTGTGGCACTTACTGGAGATACCTGGTGGGCTAGTTGGCCCCCAGGGGCCCTCAGGATTGAAGTGGACTTAATTCCCCAACTTAAAACGCGCCACAGGGCGCGTTTGCAGAGTGTTGCTGGGAGGGGGCGGGGCCTCTGGCACGATCGCGTCTTTTGTATTTTTCTTTTTTTTGGGCCCTGGGGGCCCCATCCCCCAGGGCCTGACCCCTTTTTAAAAAAAAAAAAAAAACGGGAAGGGGGCCGCGTGGGCCCCCCTCCCGTGGCCAATTCCGGCCCTGGGGACCCCATGCCCCGGGGCATGGCCAATATTTTTTTTTGTTTATGGAGGGGGCTGTGTGGCCCCCTCCTCAGGCCATTTATGGCCCCGGGGACCCCATCCCCCGGGGCCGGCCTTTGCGTTATTTTGTTAATTTTTTTTTTATTATTAATGGGGAGGAGGGCCGCGTGGCCCCCCTCCCGGGCCACTCCTTGCCCCGGGGACCCCATCCCCCGGGGCCTGGCCTCTCGTTGGGGACCGTGGGGGGAGCCCCAATGCCCCCACGGTCCCGCCGGCTCCCCGCGTCCTGCGGGAGCCGGCATTGCTTTTCCACATGGGGAGCTGCTGACATGCAGCTCCCCTTGTGGAAAAGCAATCTGCTTTGCTTCAATGAAGCAAAGCAGTTTGCAATGACAGGGCAGGAGCCGTGAGGCTCCCGCCCTGTCATTGCAAACAGCAGTGTCCCGGGGGTGGGCACCCCAGGACACTGCAGGAGCCGGCCCTGGGGGGTGGTGGTCCCCAGGGCCATGGAGAGCTCCAGGAGGGGGGCCGCGTGGCCCCCTCCCATCACATGCACAGCCCCGGGGGGGTGGTGGTCCCCAGGGCGTGTGGGGGGGCTCGAGCCCCCCACACAGTTTTTTTTTTTAAAAGCCCCGTCGGGTGGTGGTCCCCGGGGCAGCGGGGGGCCGTGTGCCCCCGTGATTATAATAATAAAAGCCCCGGGGGTGGCGGTCCCCGGGGCTTGGGGGGCCTTGGAGGCCCCCCCACACATTAAAAATAAGAAGCCCCGGGTGGTGGCGGTCCCTGGGGCTGCAGGGGGGCCGGGTGCCCCCCGCAAATGTTTATGGAAAGCCCCAGGGGGTGGCAGTCCCCGGGGCTGCGGGGGCCTCCCTGGGCCCCCACAATTATAATATTGCATGCCCCCAGGACTTGACCCACCCGGGGGCTAAATAATAACGAAGCATGGGAGCCCGAGCTTCATTTTTTTTAGTTTTGCGGCCTGATCCGCGGATCCGGCGCGCATTTTGCCGATTTTTTTTTTTTTTTTAATGCTTTTTTGGGCCCTGGGGGTCCTTGTGGGACCCCCTAAGCAGTCCTAGGGGGTCAGGGTGTTTCTACCCTGCCCCCTTTTCTTTTTTTTCGTGTTTTTTATTCTGATTTCTTGTGACTCGGTTCTACCGAGTCACAAGATGGCTGCTAACACTTCCTGGTTTGGAGTGTTGACAGCCAATTAGAATAAAGCTCATGGTCGGGAGGGTGCAGATCCTCCGTGCCTCTATATATCGAAACTTTTATTTTTTCATTTTCTCAGCAACTACTGAACGGATTTACACCATTTAAAAAAGGGCGCTTTCTGAACCAAGCACTACCTTTTTGCCAAATTTGGTGTAATTCCGTTCAGCAGTTCGAGCTGTAGCCATGTCTAAAGTTTCCTATGGGAAATTCATTTTCCGACCTCTTTTTTTTCAATTTCTCAGGAACTACTGAACGGATTTACACCATTTAACAAAAAGGGCTCTTTCTGAACCAAGGGCTACCCTTTTGCCAAATTTGGTGTAATTCCGTTCAGCAGTTCGAGCTGTAGCCGTGTCTAAAGTTTCCTATGGAAAATAACATGGAGAAAACACGTTTTGGGACCCCCCTTTTTTCTTGGCCCCCGCTTAGCAAATCACCCCGAAACTTTCAAGACAGGAGCTGACCGGAGCGCCCCACTAGTTTTGAAAATTTCGCGAAGATTCGTCATCCGGCGCCAAAGTTATTGGGAAAAGAAAAAACGCTTTTCCTATGGAAACTAGGTCCTAACTATAACCGCCAGTAGATAATATATATATATATATATATATATATATCCAGAGAAGTATGCCTAACTATAACCGCCAGTATATATATATATATGTGTATACATACAAAACCAAAGGTTGCAGGGATGTTCTAGTTAGGTTCACATTTTATCCACACAAAACCATAGAAATTTGGCAGTTATAGTTATGCTTAGTTGTTCTTATAGTTCTAATTATGTTAAGAAACTATACTTTCTTCGGATAAGTATACGTATAAGCATAACTATAACTGCTGAATTTCCATGACTTTCTGTGGGTAAAACATGAACCTAACTATAACAGCCCTGTTTTTTTGTTCATTGGGTTTTGGATACGGTTGATCCACAAACGATCCGTGTCCTTAGATATCTATATTTTTCTTTCTAATAACTCCAAAACTCCTGAACAGATTTACACCAAATTACAAAAAGCACTCTTTCTGGACCAAGAACTAGCTTTTTCTCAAATTTGATGTAAATTCATTCAGCAGTTCGGGCTGTAGTCATGTCTAAAAAATACAATATCCGACATTCCATGGGAAAAAATGGTTTGGGACCCCTCTTTTTCCTCGGCCTCTGCTTGACGAACCACCACTAAACCTTGCACACAGCACCTAAAGTGAGTGGCAAACTACTTTTGAAAATTTCATGAAGATTTGTCAAATGGCACCAAAGTTATTAACAAAACAAAAAACACTTTGTCTATGACAAAACTTGGTACTAACTATAACTACCTACTGCCTATTGCCAGTAGGTTATACATATAGATATGTACCAATGTTTTTGGGTACCGAGACTATAAAGCAATAGACCAGTTCAGCTTCATTGCCATTGTGAGATTCATGTACGTCAGTCAACTAGATAGTTTTTATCTTCATTGCTGACCGCTCTCAAATGTTGTAAAACCTTCACGTGTACCATGTGGATTGTACTGCCCACATACATTTTTGGACAGGAGCATTGCAATACATAGATTACATGATCACTCATAAAGTTATAGGCATTGCATATCTGGAGTGGAGTTTTCAACAATGGTGATGTAACTTCTTTGACATTGATACCATGTTTGCATGCCTTACATCTGTGGCACCGTTGGAACCCTGGATTCCCTCTCAACCATGTATCTGATTACACCATTTCTGGACTTTTCACCACCAGTTTTTGGTGCATTGACTTAGCGCATCTAAAAGTAAGTAAAGGTTTCTTGTGGACAGAATGGCCTATCACCGGATTACTCCTAATGAGGTTCCAATGTTTTGTTAAAATCACCCTCAGTCTCCGATGGTATGTGTTGTAGCATGTGATCGACCTGAGGGCATGAGTCTCTCAGTGGGTGTATGAGTGTCTGAGTAGGTTTGTAAGTGGATGTGAAAGAGTATGAGTGGGGCTGTAAGTGGGTATATGAGTATCTGAGTGGGTCTGTGAACGGGTGTGTGAGTCTTAGTTCATCTGTGAGTGGGTGCATGGGTCTGTGAGTTGCTGTGAGAGTGTCTAGGTTGTTCTGTGAGTGGGTGCATGAGTGCCTGAGTGGGTTGTGTTTGTTTTCTGCTCACTTTCTGTAGGCATGGGTGGAGCTCATGGAGTTTTGCTCCACAGAATTCCACGGAGTTACTGAAAAACTCCTCCAAATTCTGCATAGTTCTGTGAGCTGGTGGAGTATTGTTCAGCCACCCCTCAAAAAGTTCCCTTGGCTGCTGAGGGTTGTTGGGGGCCAAGAGCCCCTATTGCTGACACCAGTTACTCCAACACAGTGGGATTGCTGAGACCTCGTCGGAGGCCTGCCCCCTTTCTCAACTGCTCTGCATATGCGCCTCCTGGTGCACTACTGGTTGGTGAATGGACTCCCCTTGGCTGCTGAGTGTTGTTGGGGGCCAAGAACCCCTATTGTTGCCACAAGTAAGTCCCCCACAGCAGGATTGCTGAGACCTCATTGGAGGCCCACCTCCTTTCTCAGCGACTCTAGAAAGGAGCCTCCTGGTGCACTACTGGTAGGGGGCTGAAGTTCCCTTGGCTGCTGAGGGTTGTCGGGGGCCAAGAACCCCTATTGCTGCCACAAGTAAGACCCCCACAGCAGGATTGTGGAGACCTCATCAGAGGCCTCACCCCTTTCTCAACCACTCTGCATAGGGCCTCCTGGCCCCCTTTCTCAACTGCTCTGCATATGCGCCTCCTGGCGCACTACTGGTTGGTGAATGGACTCCCCTTGGCTGCTGAGTGTTGTTGGGGGCCAAGAACCCCTATTGTTGCCACAAGTAAGTCCCCCACAGCAGGATTGCTGAGACCTCATTGGAGGCCCACCTCCTTTCTCAGCGACTCTAGAAAGGAGCCTCCTGGTGCACTACTGGTAGGGGGCTGAAGTTCCCTTGGCTGCTGAGGGTTGTCAGGGGCCAAGAACCCCTATTGCTGCCACAAGTAAGACCCCCACAGCAGGATTGTGGAGACCTCATCAGAGGCCCCACCCCTTTCTCAACCACTCTGCATAGGGCCTCCTGGCCCACTACTGGTTGGGTGATGAAGTCCCCTTGGCTGCAGCGGGTCATTGGGGACCAAGAACCCCTATTGTTGCCACAAGTAAGACCCCCATAGTGGGATTGCTGATACCTCATCGGAGGCCACATCCCCCTTCTCAATCACTCTGCAAAGGGGCCTCCTGGCACACTACAGGTTGGGGGAAGAGCTCCCCTTGGCTGTTGCGGGTCGTAGGGAGCCAAGAACCCCTATTGTTTCCACAAGTAAGTCCCCCATAGGGGGATTGATGAGACCTTGTTGGAGGCCCACCCCCTTTCTCAGCGACTCTAGAAAGGAGCCTCCTGGTGCACTACTGGTAGGGGGCTGAAGTTCCCTTGGCTGCTGAGGGTTGTCGGGGGCCAAGAACCCCTATTGCTGCCACAAGTAAGACCCCCACAGCAGGATTGTGGAGACCTCATCAGAGGCCCCACCCCTTTCTCAACTACTCTGCAAAGGGGCCTCCTGGTGAACAACTGGTTGGAGTATGAACTCCCCTTGGCTGCTGAGGGTCGTTGGGGGCCAAGAACCCCTATGGTTGCCACAAGAAAGCCCCCCACAGCGGGATTGTTGAGACCTCATCGGAGCCCCACCCCCTTTCTCAACCACTCTGCAAAGGGGCATCCTGGTGCATTGCTGGTTCAGTGATGAAGTCCCTTTGGCTGCTGAAGGTAGTTGGGGGCCAAGAACCCCTATTGTTGCCAGAAGTAAGTCCCCCACAGTGGGTTTGCTGAGATGTCATTGGAGGCCCCACCCCCTTTCTCAACCAATTTGTAAAGGGGCCTCCTAGCACACTACTGGGTGGGGTATGATGTCCCCTTGGCTGCTGAATGTTGTTGGGGCCAATAGCCCATTGTTGCCACAAGAACATCCCCCACAATGTGATTGCTGGGATATCATTGGAGGCTGGCCCCCTTTCTCAACCACTCTTCAAAGGGGCCTCTTGGTGCACTACTGGTTGGGGGATGAAGTCCCCTTGGCTGCTGAAGGTGGTTGGGGGCCAAGGAACCCTATTGTTTCTACAAGTAAGTCCCCCACAGAGGGATTGTTGAGACTAGGGGTTAGCTCGCTGATAAACTTCGCTCTGCCGGCGGGTTGGCGGAGTTTTTGCAAACTCCATGTTCCAAACAGAGGGGCAAAACTCTGCAAACTCCTCCTGTACAGCTAAGTTTGCTGCCCACTCCTACTTACAGGGCAGGAGACGAAGGTTGCAGCAGCACAATACACCACACAGAGCAAGCAGGAGGGCAGTGCATCACAACCGACCAATTGAAAGCAATAGGGTGAGGACAGGGCCATGCACATGGACAATAGAGAGCAGATGGAAAAGGCAACGGCAGCAAGCTGACCATACTGGATAGACAGGAAGGCAGTTGAAGAACAGTGGACCATGAAGGGCAGGAAGGAGGGGGCAGGGACATGCCAATGGATGGTAGAAGGCAGGAGGGAGGGGAAAGGGGCCTGCACATGGAAAATGGAGGGCAGGGGACAAGGGGGCAGAGCAGGAGCATCAAGCTGACCATGCAGGGCAGGCAAGTTGGGCACTGAAAGCACAACACAGCATGGAGGTCAACAGGGAGACTATGAGTCTGATTTAGATCTTGGTGGACGGGTTACTCTGTCATAACGATGATGTTTATCCCTTCCGCCGAAACATAAATCCTATAGACTGTAATGGGTTTTATATTTTGACCCTAGCCCTCCTTTCTGCCCTCCTTGGTCCTCCATGGCCACATAGAATATAATGGGATTTATAAATCAGCGGATGGGATATCCATCACCGTTGTGATGGAGTAACCTGTCCACCAAGATCTAAACCAGGCTCTATAATGGCATACACACAGACAATGGAGGGAAGGTGGGAGGGGGTCAGGGACAGCAAGCTGACCACAGAGGGCAGGTAGGAGGGGCAGTGGCAGCTCAAAAGACCATGCATGTGAAGTAGGAGGGTTAGTGGCAGAACAACGGCCATGGTGGGCAAGAGGAAGGGGGAAGGGCCATGTGCAAAGGACAATGGAGGGCAGAAGGGAAAAGTAGGGTCTGGACACAGAAAAGAGAGGGCAGGAGAGGGGGGCAGGGGCTTCACAACAGACCATGCAGGGTAAACAGGGAGAACAGTTACAGCAAAGCAGAGCATAGAGGGCAGGAGGGAGTGGATAGGAGCATGGAACTTGGACAATGGAAGGCAGGGAGAAGGGAGCAGGGAAAGGTGGCAGGAATCTGACCATCCTGGTCAGACGGGAGGGGCAGTGGCAGCTCAATATAACAGTCAGAGGAGACAGGAGGGGCATTGGCAGGTCCATGGAACATGGTGGGCAAAATGGAAGGAGCAGGGGATGCACACAGATATTAGAGGGCAGGTGGACGGAGGGTAGAAGCAGTAAGCTAAGCATGGAGGCTAAGCAGGACTGCAATGATAGGGGCATAGCCTCAGGCAACGGAGGGCAGGAGGATAGGATAGGGACATCAAGCTAACTGGTGGGATGTAACAGCACATATGACATTGCAGGGCAGGAGGGAGGGGGCAGGTGCATGAACTTGGACAACAGAGGGCAGGGAGGAGGTGGGTAGGGGCAGCTAGCTACGTGTGCAAGACAGGCAGGAAACACAGTGGCAGCAAAATGGCTACACAGGGCTGGACAAGGGGGCAGGGGCATGGACTTGGTCAAAGGAGGGCAAGAAGGAGGGATGGTAGGGGCAGCAAGCTTTAACGGGGCAGCACAATGAACAATGTCAGGCCAGACCCTGCGTCTAGCCCCCCGCCGTGCATTACAATGGACATTTTACTTCATATTTTTTTAAAAACCTAGAAAGTCTCAGAAAAAAAGCAAAGGTTAAAGTGACATTATACTTGTAAATTATAAGAATGTCTAACTTTACATGGAAAAAGCCTTAGAAATTCACTGAAAAAAGCAAAGGTTAAAGGTTAAAGTAACTATAACTTGCGCCCTCACCATGCACTGCTTTTACCCTTGCATATTAAATCACTCATGACATATTCATTGAATACATTTATAACATCCCTAATCACATCTGAAAAGCTATCATTGTTGATAATACTATGCATGGCAGGGTCACGAGTTATAGTTACTTTAGGGTACCAGTTATATTTACTTGAGATAACTATAACCAGTGAATTTCAGTGGTTTTATTGTTTCAAAAGGTATGTTTTGTGTGACATTTTCACCTAACTAGAACATCCCTTTAACTCTTGTTTTTATCAGTGAATATATATGCGGCCCCCACCACTTTAATATAAAAATAAATGGTATTTCTGCCATTCTCCATGCTAATGGACAGCGCAGCTTACCAAAGGGACCCAAGAGCATTTCCCACCGATCATGATGGTGCGTTCTTGATGCGGAGTAATATGAGGACATCTTCACCAAACAAAAAAGCACTTACTTCACATAATTAAGAGGGAGTACACTTGTTTGGCAGAGATTCAACTCTTTGTCTGTAGTCTTGTCTTCTTCTCTGTTCAAGGATTCATTTTGTTACTGTCTTCTGTTTGAAAAAGCTCGAGGAATAATCACATTACCAAAATTACACATACACAAGGTCGCTCGAGACATTACCTTGAAATCCTTTACACAGGTGTACCTAGAATATGCACTAGATAGTCACCGAACAAGGTAGCACTTACTAATTAACCAGTAGAAATTACTCAACTTGTGTAGACATTTTATGCAAAACTTTTCTTGGATAAATACACAGGCGACATTCCATTCTGGCCTTTTGCTCATTTCACAGAAATGAAACCTCAAAGGGAAACACATACAAATATAAACAAAGCAGGTGCCCTAGTTGCAACTCCACTTCTGTAAAGGACAAATCATCCTGACTTCTTGCATTTGGCCAAGAGAAAGCAAGTGTGTTTTCTCTACAATTCCACATTAAAAAACAATCTGAAATCCTTGATGGAGGCGAATGCATTGTTGACTTATTGGAATGTAATTACTGTCTAAGAGGAGTGGATTCTTTCTTGTCATCTCCTGGTCTGAGAGCAGAGGTCTCCCTTTTAATTACTGCTGAATATGCAAATGTGTAAAATCACGTACAAGCGCCGCCCGTTTGGACCTGCCCCTTCCACGTTAGTAGTATGCAATGGTATTCCTGGGATTTTCAGACTAATGGATGGCTCAACTTACTCAAGTGAACTGGGCATGTTTCCGCCTATTTTGATGGCGTGTTCTTGATACTTGGAAATATGAGGAAATCTCCACCAGAGTAAGAAGCAATTACTTCATATAATTAAGAGGAAGCACCCTTGTTTGGTGGAGATTCAACTCTTTGCCTGTAGTCTCATCATCTTCTCTGTATGAGGATTAATTTGGTCACTGATTTCTGTATGAAGACTTTTGAGGAACAATCATAATGCCAAATCACAAGTACACAAGTTCAATGAAGACATTACCTTGTGGTTCTCACCACAGCTGTAGCGTGGAGACATCCGGACAGGGAAAGAGATGAAAATATTGCTCTTGCACACAGGGAGCTTCATTTCCAGCAGCTCCTTGTGTGCAATAGTAAAAAGAGAGCTGGCAGGGACCGCGGGGGCTCCCCGCAGTCCTATAGCACACTGGGTACCCTGGGAAGGCTCCAGAGCACCCAAGGAAACATTGCTGGGCCCCGGGGGATGGGGTCCTCAGGGCCAAAATCAGCCTGGGGAAGGTGGCCTCACAGCCCCCTCCCCATTCAGTTAAGACGAGGCCCTGGGGGATGGGCCCAGGGGAGGGGGACTGAAATCAGCCAAGGGAGGGTACCATTCAGCCCCCTCCCCAATTTAAATTACAGCGGCCCCCTTCCATATTTTATAGGAAAAACAGAGGTCAGAAAATCAAGCACAAAAGGCAAAACAGATGGCAAACGTGCAGCAAAGGCAAAATCGAGGGCAGAAAAACGAGATGAAAAAGCAAAACAGAGGGTAGAAAAATGGGTAGGAAAGGTCAAAACATAGCAAAAGAGGGCAAAACAGAGGGCAGAAAGACAAACAGGAAAGGCAGAACAGAGGGCAGAAAAACAAGCAGAAAAGGCAAAAAAGAGCGAAAGAGGGCAAAACAGAGAGAACTCAGACACTCACACGCCCAAACAGTGACTCACACACCCACTCACAGACCCAATGAGACACTCATACACCTACTCACAAACCCACTTAGAGACTGATGCACCCCCCACAGATCCACTCACACACTCATGCAGCTACTCAAAGACCCACTTAGACATTCATGCACCCACTCACAGACTCGGAGATTCATGCACCCACTTAACAGACCCACTCAGAGACTCATACACTCACTTGCAGACCCACTCATAAGCTCATGCACCCACTCACAGACCCACTCAGACACTCATGCACTCACACACAGACCCACTTAGACACTCACACACCCACTCACAGACCCACTCAGGGACTCACACACCCACTCAGAGACCTACTTCGAAACTTATGCACTCACTCACACACTCACTGTCAAAGGTTAGTAGTTATAGTTAGGAAATAAAATTTTAAAAACCTTAGAAATTCACTTAAAAAACAAAAGTTACAGGGGTGTTATAGTTAGGAACAAAGTTAAAAAACAGAAATTCACTGAAAAAACTAAAGGTTACAGGAACATTATAGTTAGGAAATAGAATTAAAAAACCTTTGAAATTCACTAAAAAAGGCAAAGGTCACAGAGATGTTATAGTTAGGCTCAGATTTCACACATACAAAACCAGTGAAATTCAGCAGTTATAGTTAGCTGAGCTTACTATAATGTATGCCCCCACAATGTACTGCTTATGACCTCACATATAACATCACTCATGACATGGTCAGTGAAATCACTGATGGCATCTCAAATAATTAAAATTATTCTATTTCCTAAGTATAACATCCCTATAACCTTTTTTTAGTGGATATTTATTTATATACACACACACACATATATATGTTTATATACATATATACACACATATTATATATATATAGATACACACATAATATATAGATATAGATACATATATGTATATAAATAGATATTGATATTGATATAGAAATAGATATAGTTATAGATACATATATTCTAGATCTTCTCCATTCGCCTATTTTTGGAGAAAAGGAGCATACTCCAAACAAGGCTCTAAACTTCATTTATTTGTGCAATTGCACAGAACACTGCATGCCTCTGCTACGCGTTTCAGTAATATAAACCTTGATCACGAGTACACTCGGCAAATATGACCAGCAGGTGAGTTCATATATCATGTGATAGCCCTCTAATGAGTTCCTCAAGTGAGAAATGCTTTCTGGTCCAATTACTTTCATTGCATCCTACCATGGATCACAGTTTTCAAATCATAACACGCTTGTTTGCCCGTATTCTCAGCCTTTCCAAAAGCTGAATTGGACCAGAATGCATTTCTCGCTTGAAGAACTCATTGGAGGGCTATCACATGATATAAAAACTCATGGGGAATGGAGATCTCAGCACCACCCATAGCTACCAATCACAGACCATTATAAATGTACATACAGTTCTTCATCATAGTTCAATCCCTTCGGTTCTTTGAGGTCAAGGGCCAGTATGTACTTAGATTCCATTATTCTTAATTTCCTTTCTCTGTTACCTCCTCTTTCCTCTTTGGAGATCCAAACAATCACACTATATTTAAGATTGTTCGCATCCCCTCCATGTGTTAGGTGGTAGTGCCTGGCTACTGGGTAAGAGGTGTCGTAATTCTGGATGGCCCTCAAATGCAATAGGATCCTCTTATGTACTTGGAGGGTAGTGCTTCCTACATACATTTTCGGGCAACTGCACTTCAGGTTATAGAATACAAGCTCACTTTTGCAGGTATAATGATCCTTGATTCTGTGAACTAATCTACCAAACAAATTGATTTCTGTCAGATTTTTTTCATTTCTATATGCTTTACATTTAGAGCATATCTTAAAGCCATCTTTGGGTTTGAGCCATGTGCCTTTCTCAATCCTGATGTAGCTCCTTACTAGTGTGTCCCTTATAGATTTGGCCCTCTTAAAAGTAAGTTGAGGTCCCCTAGAGAGATCTTCCCCAATGACTGGGTCACTTCTGAGGAGATGCCCAGACACAACATACAACACAGAACAGGCTGCGAGGAACTTCTTCCAGTGGATCACAGACTGCATCAACACAATCGCCCGCCATGCCAGCCAAATCCAAAGGACCTACAAGAATAGCCAGCTGGTACACCACAGAGCTGAAATCTGCTAAATGCAACGACCAGCAACTAGAAAGGAAGTGGAGCACCAGCAAAGAGACAGGAGACCATGCTATCTTCAAGACAGCATTCAACCAGTACCATGCCTCCTGAAAAAATACAAGAAAAATGCCATAGAAACCAGCACAAACTGCAGCAAGGAGCTCTTTGCCATCATAAAGTAGTTCTCCAACCCTGCAGCTGCTGAGAACGACATCACCCCTACCAAGAACTATGTGACAACCTGCCAGACTATTTCCAAGGCAAAATCTCAGTCATCTACGCAAACTTTGAACCCCAACCCCCTGACGCCAACAGCATCATCATGCTCACACTCATGAACACAATCCCTAAACACCTGCTTACCCACTGGGACCCTTTCACAACTCAAGCCACAATCTCCATCATGAACTCCGTGCACTCTGGAGTCCCCATGGATGCCTGTCCTCACCACATCTTCAGCCTCGGGAGCAAGATGATTGGCGACGAGGTCAAAAAAGTCCTGAACACCTCCATCACCTCGGCCTCCTTCCCTGAGTACTGGAAACACACTGAAGTGAGGCCTCTGCTGAAGAAACCATCTGCCCACCCAGCAGAACCGAAGAACTACAGGCCCATTTCCCTGCTCCCCTTCCCAGCAAAGGTTCTCAAGAAGGCAATCAACCTGCAAATCACAGGACACGTGGAACACAACAGCCTCCTGGACCCCTCTCAATCCAGACTCTGAGCCAACCATAGCACAGAGACACCCCTGATTGCAGCCACCCATGACATGAGGGCCCTCCTGGACCGTGTCAAAACGGCAGCTGCCTTTGACACCGTCTCCCATCACATGTTGATCAACAGACTCCACGGCATTGGAATCCAGGAAGACGCCCTCAAATGGTTTGCCTCATACCTCACCGGAAGAGCCCAGAGAATCTGTCTCCCATCGTTGACCTCAGAACCCAAGAAGATAATTATTTATTTATCTATTATTTATGAGTCTTATATGGCGCTGGCCAGACCCGAAGGTATCAGAGCTCTTTACAACATTTATCGTGATGCAAACAGACACACATTGTTTCAATAAACAGCATTGTCTGGTGTCAAATCTGGTTAAGGCCTGGAGAGGATCATAGAAGCGAATCAAAAGACAGGCAATGTAGATGCCCTCTTGTTAAGGTGGCTCGATTATCCGCAGGATGAGATTCCTCTGGCAGAGGTGCTCTGTCACACTGGGTGGTTGCTATCCAGTTGGATGAGTTTGGTTAAGGAAGAGGTCTTTGAGCTGTCTTTTGAAGTTTATGAAGGAAGGGTTGGTCCTGATATGGGCTGGGATGGAGTTCCAAATTTTAGGAGCATTTCCAGAGAAGGAGCGTGATAAGATTTTTTGTTTGCGAGTTTTGGGAGGAATGAGAAGTAGTGTGTTTGTGCTCCTGAGATTCCTCGACTAGCCTGCCTTTTTTGAGTTTGGATGCCAGGTAGGCAGGTTTACCGGTGTGAAGAGCTTTGTGAGTGAGACATGCAGTTCAGAAGATGGAACGCACTTCAATCAGGAGCCATTTCAGTTCTCTTAGAGAGGGAGAGATGTGGTTGTATTTCTTTACTCCGGTGACCATCCTAGCAGCTGCATTTAGCGTTGTTCAGAGGGGGGCTAAGTGAGATTTTGATGTATGATAAACATTGCCTACTGGATGAAGGACAACTGTCTTAAGCTCAAAACAGACAAGACGGAAGTCCTCATCTTAGGGAACAGCACCTCATCATGGAACAACGTGTGGTGGCCTGCTGAACTCGGCCCAACCCCCACACCGACAGACTTCATGTTCAAGATGATGCTGCAACCTGGGAATCATCTTAGATGGCAAGCTATTGATGAAGAAACAGGCAAACGCTGTCTCATCCGCCTGCTTCTACACCCTACGCATGCTCCACAAGATCTTCAGGTGGCTCCCAGTCAACATCAGAAGGGCGGTCATGCAGGTCCTCATTATCAGCACTATTGGAACACACTCTATATAGCAATCACTGCACGCCTCCTGAAGAGGCTACTGACAATACAAAACACAACAGCAAAACTCATCCCCGACTTTCCCAGATGGGATCACATCACACAGCACCCCAAGAAACTACACTGGCTCCTGATCCAGAAGAGCTGCCAGTGCAAGATGTGACCCACGCATGCAAAGCCCTGCACAACGAAGGACCATCATACATCAACAATCCCATGACATTCCACCAACCGACCAGATACCTACTATCTGCCTCCCTCTTACTTGCAAACACCCCCCGGATCTGCCAAAGCAACAGCAGAGGATGCTCCTTCACACACCTGGTGGCCATCGCTTTGAACGACCTTCCCCTCCACCTCAGGACTGCCTAATTTCTCCGGGAATTCAGGAAAGGACTCAAGACCTGGCTGTTCGAATTAACAGATCACCATAAAGCACCTAGCAACTCAAGCACCTTGAGACCCTTGCAGGTGGTTTGCCACACTTTAGAAATCCTCGCTTGATTGATGCCAGTGTCTACTTAAGGCAGTGCTGACGCCTTGTTGTGAGGTGCGATATGGTGTTATAAATCTGTGTTCATTCCTAACTGTTGTGTTTCATCTTTGTCTTTCAAACAGAATATGTTCTCTCTCATATTTGCCTACCTTACTGTATGCAGTGTCTAAAATGGTGTTTTGTAGTCCCTGTGTTTAGATCTTTTGACCAAGTCATTTTGCACTCCCTTAAAGCCTTCCGTGGTGCTGAAAATTATTTTACCTCTCACAAGCTTGTGATAAATATCGACACGCCAAACTGATCAAAATTTATCATGGGGAAAATACATTGTACTTAATGGAGCATGTAGAACATAATGCAGTAAGAACCAAATCTACTTTTTTCCAAACACTAATAATTCGGTGATATTTATTATGGATGATAAATTTTATCAGCTGGGATAAATATCACAATGAAAAACAGGTCACTCATGATGAGTACCATAGTATATGATGAGAGTGATGGTTGAGCCCCCACAATGATAGTAACGTTCTGGTAGCACGTAGATAGTGTGTGATGATAGTGATGTGAATGGTCCAGGGCAGCGATTGGATATCTTTGATGTGGGGGAAGCATAGAAGCCTGGCAGAGGGGTATGACTCAAAGGGGCAGTGGTCTATTTGCTGCCCTAGGCAAGGATCATCTGATCATATGGGTTTGAAGCTATGTCATATGCGGACGACACCCAGCTAATCGTCACTTTGGGTCCTAAACCGCTAGGCACAAGAACCAGATTTATTAACTGCATATCTTATCTATCCTACTGGATGCATAACAATTATCTACAACTAAATGCCTGCAAGACTGAAGTGATTTATTTGGCAAATCACAATCATTCTGGTCAACAGCATGGTGGCCCTCCAGCATAGGTCCCTGCCCCATGCCAAAATCTACGGTGCAAAATCTTGGGATTATGATAGATGATAAGCTATCTATAAAAGACCACGTAAACCAGATATTAACTACATGCTATGGCATCCTGAGAACACTACAAAAGATCTTCCAATGGATCCCGCTGGAATCCAGGAAAACGCTGGTGCAGGGTCTAATAACTAGCAGACTAGACTATGGCAATTCCCTAATAGCCTCCATTAATGAAGACCTATATACAAGGCTCCAGGTAATGCAGAACACCGCCGCTAGACTAGTCCTGAATCTTCCTTCCTGATCCCCATCTGTACCCACCCTGAGAGCACTGCACTGGTTCCCAATCAGGAAGCATACATGCTTCAAACTTATGTGCCTCACACATAAAGGCCTGCATGGAGCAGGGCCAAGCTATTTAGCCAAGAAACTCAGCTTGTACTCACCAAGATGAAACCTGAGATCTGAAGGAAAACATCTTCTCGCCCCTCTCAAAGTGCACACCGCCAGAAACGGCGGTAGGTCATTCTCTCACCTGGCCCCCCAACAATGGAATAAACTCCCAATACATATTCGTGCCATCTCAGACCATAAACAGTTTAAAAAGCAGCTAAAAACATGTTTACTCTAAATCCAGCTTTTCCATGTTGTAGGACCCCTCCTTTATGGCCCGTTACAGCGCCATGAGACCCCTCGGGGTGATAGGTGCACTTTACAAATGGTCATAACATTTCATGCATTCCTTTGCTACAACAGGAACAATTTTCTGCAGCAGCGAAGGGCTGCTAAATCTGTCTTTTTCCAAATTTCTCAAGATTTGCAGTTAAAATAAACTCCAAAATTGTGAGTCAGGAGTTTTTGCAACTTTGCACACTCTTACCACCACACACTGTCATTATTTAGGAGTGCACACAGTCCAGCCTACATTGCCCCAGTGGAGTACCTGCCTCAACTTCTAGTGATTTCTGGCAGCTTGGCAGGGATATTTTCACCAAAAGTGCTCTTGCCAACACAGTAAAATTGTCATTCCAGCCAGCCTTTGAGTTTCAGAGGCAAACCCCTAAAGAAGGGATCTGTTTCCAAAAATCAAAAAAATAAATGTTCCTGATGTGGAAGGAGTTTTCTCCTAGTGCATCTGAGAGTTTTTTTTCTCATATTTACTATGTGCAACCATAATGGTTTAATTAGCAAGAAAAACGAGTATCTGAAGGTCCGGCATAAATCAGGTCAGCCTTGGGATGCTCTGAAGCTATGACCTTAGTGGTGAATGACACACAACTAAAGGAATCTGACAGCAGAGCCATGGGTGGCTCTGTCATCAAAACCTTGACTATTTCCACACCTCTTAATGGTGTATGGGACATCTGCAGACATTGGTCAGAGGTCTCACGTCCTCCAATCTCTAAATGACTCCATCTCTGTGTTAGCCACTTTTTGCCATGGTATAGGAAGAGTCAATAGTAGATTCAGTGAAACTCCATATGTTTGTATTGCACTTAGAGGTTCTTCAATGAGAGAAGCATGCATAGTTTTATCTGAACTGTTTTGAAAAGAAGCAAGAAAAACAATCCAGATTTTCATTTTACACGTCCAAAATTAAAGTGCTTCACTAAGCTCAGTATGGAACAATTAAAGGATGCAGAGTAATGAACTGGTTCTTTGTATTATTGGTAGTAATGTTATGTTATTGTTATCTTGCTTTATGATGGTAATTTTCACACAATGAGCAATAAACCTAATCTCAAGCGAAGATAAACCGGGACACTTGATAGTACTTTAGCTCGAGGCTTAAGCAGCAGGGTATGGTGTCCTGTTTATTTTTTGCTGAGCATTGGTGCCACCTTGTGAACCATAAATAGGGACATATCCAGGAATTTCAAGATGATCAGGCTCTTACAGAATGTTGTTCTGCTTAAAATTATTGGATTTTTGTGGAAGTTCAGTTTAACGCTTTTTATTTATCCATAATTAAAATTTCCAAATGTGACCATTTGTAACCCTGAATGAGGTGGCAAGTAATGACATGATAAATTACATTTGAATTAATTGATATCCATGTGACTGTAATAATCAGAACGTCTAATTAGAAATAAGATTATGGTTGTACAAAGTGTTTTGCATTTTTCATGAAGGTTTAAGGTAAAATATATACACAAAAGGAGGGGACAGGGAGCAAATAAAGGTCCAGTACCCAAGGTCCTAAAAATAATCACTATATCAAGAAAGTACAGGAAGTTACACATGCAAATAGACCTGCCTACATGTGGGAGGGCTGGGTGGATAAACAGACGCAGAGCCTGATTATATTTCTTAATGATGATGTTTTTAATTGAGTATTGATAAACAGAAATGGATGGTCAGGATGATGACGTTCTTTTTCCTTTTTCTTCCTCCTCTCATGAATGGCACCTCCTGGAGGCTCGGAGAAGGAGAGACAAACAACGGTAAGTATTATGTTTTATTTTAGGGGTCTTTAATCTACCTGTCACCACACCTTCTTCCAGAATAGTTGTTCGGGGTGTTGACTGGTTATAGGGGGGCGTACAGGGTAACATACTGGACATGTGTGCTCTAAATAAAAATACAAGTTTTTCTTCTTCTTAAAAAATGTAATGGATCCCAATATCAAGAAAATGGTAGGGATAATAAAATTCCTGTATCCGGGTGCTCTCCAGGTTCTTCTCACCTAGATCCCGGACTTCGGTGTTTCCTCTCTCATTCACATCTTTCTCCCTTCTCCCTAGAGAGATGTCCTTAATGGGTTAATGTGCCTCCGTCTCAAATAAATGGTTTTGAAATCCAAAATGATCCGTTCTCCCCGTCTTTCACCGTGCCCCTTCCACCCCATAGGTTGCCAGCCCATCCCGCACTGACTCACCCGCTCGGCCGCAACTCTCCAGAGTTGCCGCCGCACTTCAGCATTCTCCGGTAAGCTCCACCATTCCTTGATCCACCTCTCAGGAGCTTCCTCTGTCTCAGCATCTTCTTCGGCCTTCTCCTATGGCCCGGGACCTGTCTGACCGGCTTGCAGGGTTTCGGTGGCCTCCTCCTGTTGCTCCGGGCTCACAGTGAATTCCTGGTCCCTTCCGTCTTCGTCATCCTTCTTCTCTCTCCGTTCCTCCTGACTTCCTGCTTTCTGTCCTTCTTCTCCTCCCTTGGCCCCTCATGACTGGTTCCCTTCTCTCGGGTCTCTGCCTCCCTGTTGTGACATGAGATAGGCTAGGGTTATTGTGGTAGCTGTAGTAAGTGCCTCATTTCCGTTTCTTTTACAGATGCAATCCGGGTTCCGGTCATTCGAAAGCGGATTCGCCCTTGCCATTTCAGGTAAGTGCAGGGGATCAGGCTGTCTTCCTCACACCACACACACACTTTAAGGCTATCTTGGTCCAGTAAACCCTTTTCATTTTTATAACCTATTTCAAGGGAACCATCACATTAAAACAGTTTGGTATCCCTTAGACAGTTTTAATCCACCTTACTTTGCACCAACTCCACCCTACACATTTCACGGCCTCACATGTACCTGCATCATTACGAGTAAAAACTAAAAAGATGTCCGATAAAGAGCCCTCTCATGGGGCCTATAGGGCATTGAAGTGTCAGCCCGATGAGGAGCATGCCCTATGATGAAGCATGATATCCATTTGGATGTGTGAGGGCACTAAGAAATAATCACTCGGATCTCTGGGGATTCTCCAGCCTAATTTCTTTCCTTTTCCTACAGGAACAGTACCTTCTTTATATAGGGTTTATGGAAAACCTCACAGCTTCATGAAGGCTGCAGTTTGTTTTGATGGCCTTCTGTTCTTTTCTGTGTGAAAGTGTGTTTAGCAACAATTTATGTCACACAAATCCTTTTTAATCCTAACACAATAGTTCTGCATTAGATAGATGCTATAGAAACATGGTCTTATTGCAAGTGCCATGTTAATGTTCAAATCGGGCCCAGACTGTGATTGCCCTTGATCTTAATTACAAATTGAGCTAAAAACTCTCATCTATTGGCTGTGCTCATTATTAATGTTAGCATCTGAAGAAATGTGCACAGCAAAACAGTGCAGAAGGTGATATGCTGGGCAGCAAAGATCCATTACTCCTTGTTATTGCCCTTTCAAAATGAACACATTCAGAATTGGACTCTAAAACCACATAGAAATGACCATGCAATATCCAGGCTGTCCAATTTTCAGTGCTTATTTTTTGTGGACTTCAGTGGTGTTTTCTCCGTCTTTCCCAAACCTTTTGAAATCAGTGGTCAGTGTTTATTGAGCTGTCTTCCCCCCAAAATATGTTGGGTGTTTGCCATGATTGTTATAAAGCACATTTTTAAATGAGACGTAATGCAGGGTATGTAGTGTCTTCCCACTGGCAGTGTG
Organism: Calotriton arnoldi; assembly: GCA_963921515.1. Lineage (NCBI taxonomy): Eukaryota > Metazoa > Chordata > Amphibia > Caudata > Salamandridae > Calotriton > Calotriton arnoldi. The sequence continues at coordinate 274,004 of CAWUFW010016738.1, forward strand.
TCCAATGGACTAATGTTTGACTGTTGAAGCATAGAAATTCTGTGTATTGCACTGTCACTCACACTCACATCTTATTATCCTCTCTCACATCTCATTAACCATTCAGTCAGGACTCTGGTTGGTTGACAGGACTATTAATGCATTTAGCTGTCTCATGGGGCAGTCATTTATAAAGTCTAGGACATCCTAGTCCGCAAAATGTAGTCGTGAACTATAGAAATCTTCGAGGTGTTTCGCTAACTCCTCCACTATTTCCTGACTACCTCTCACTATCTCTCCCTACTCCATACTTTCCCTTTCCCTGCTACTGATCCATGATAGTAACTTACCCACCTCATTTCCTGCCTCGTATATTGTTTTTTTCACTAGATATGTTGTCCTGACCTCCTTTTATCCATTGACTGGTATTGATCTCTTTTCTGGTGTAATGCTATTTTCCCTGTGGGTGTGGGGGCTCAACATATTCCCTCTATAATCATGTCAATTCATCTAGTGTGGCCGGTCAGAGACTTCTCTCCCTCCGGTCCCCAATTTCCCCGGCTATGATAAATGCCCTAATCGTGGCCTTATACGCTTCCCATAATGGGTTGAAAATCTGCACTGACTCTCAATTTTCTGCAAAGTAGAGCTTGGAGGCCCTGCCCAGGCATTTTACCTCTGTCTCGTTCTTTAGGCGCCATGTCCCCATCTTCCACCCATTTCAGGGTGGCCTCACATTTGTGTTTAGTGTCACCTTTAGGGACAAATGGTCGCTGATTCCACGAGCCAGATACTCTGCCACTCAGAACCCAGGTAATGTGTTACTAGTAAAGAAAGAGTTCATCCTGGAGTGAACATCATGGGCCCCTGATTAGAAGGAATATCCCCTCTCTTCCCCATGTATGGTCTTCCATATATCACACAGTTCCATTGCCTGCGCAAAGCTCTCCAGTTCCCCCCTTGTTGCTTCCCCCCTTGCTCTTAAGCTAGCTCTATTTAGATGCATATCTAGGGCTAGGTTAAAGTCACTTCCTACAATTGTCTGTGCCCGTAGGGTCCCCGCTAGTAAATCCCCCACTTTTTTGGAGTGTTGCCCTCTGAAGCCTGGGAGGCACATAGAGTTAAGTAGTAGTAGGGATTCACCTTTATGTTCACACAATATCGCCAGATATCACTCATGAGTATCTAACCAAGTGTGCAGTGGGTGAAACGGGAGTGACCTATGAATAAGAATCATCGCTCCCCTGGATCCAGATTTGTATTGAGTGTGTCCCATCAGCTTGTACCTGCCTTTCCCCATACTGCAGTGTTGTGTGTCTATAGCGCATGTCTCTTGCAAATATCAGGGGTGGGCGGAATTTGCGTAGTCGCATTCCGCAAAATTTCGCGAAACGGTAAAAAATCTCGGCAAGCACGCAGAATTCTGCGAAGACGCAGAATTGCTTGTTCCGCCCATTCGCGATGCGTTTTTCCTGTTCGAGGATGCTGTTTGCATGCTCGAGGGGAAATATCTTGCGAACTTGCCCATGCGGTCGCCAATTGGCGCGGCCATCTTGTTTCACTTGTCCCGCCCGCTCGCGATGCGTGTTTCCTGTTCGCGAACGCAGATGTCCGATGGCGCGTCCGAATGACGTGTTCGCGATCGCACACTCTCGCGGGATCGCGCGAACGGATAGGAAAACTCGTTGGCGAACGCAGGGATCCCGGTAAGTCGGTACCGTGCGCGCGAACACGCATTTTGAAAGCGCGAACAAGGAAAAAATTCCGCTACGCCGCAGATCGCGGAATTTTCGGCAATTCCGTGTTCTCCGCAGAATGCAGAATTGCCAAAATTCCGCAAATTCCGCGAGCGGAACGGAATTTACCGCCCAGGCCTAGCAAATATATTATGTCCGGTTGATATCTATTAAGGGTTTAATGACTAGACCTCTTTGGACCTTATTGCTAAGCCTGGGCGAAGTTCGCGGAGTGCAAAAAAAACTCTGCCCCTCTACGCGGAGCTCCGCAAGCAGCGGACTGCATTGGATAAATGCTGTTCGCAGTGATTTTCAGTGCCAGGTGCTTATCTGCACTGTGCAATCAGTCGTGAACAGCACCATGCACTGCACAAGCGGGCGCCGCTTCCTTTCTTCCGCTCGAGTAGATTTTTACTCAAGCGGCAGCTTTCTCAACGCAAATGCACAGTTTCTCAACGTGAGCGGTCGTGAGCATACGCAACTACTAGCAATGAGAAATCTGATCACCTGCATTGAGAAATCTCGCCGGGAGGTTGATGTTCCATGCTCACGCTCGCCAAATTGATGTTGACGATCGTGAACGAGGAAAAATGTCGCCGGGAGGTGGATTTTCCTCGCTCGCTAACTTGACGTTGACGAGCGCGAGCGAGGGAAAAAACTCCGCTCCGCTACGCAGAGCAGAGTTTGCGGAACTCCGCGAGCGGAGCGGAGTTCACCGCCCAGGCTTATTTATTGCCTAATCTGTTAACATTCTATGTCAATAACGACAACTGTCTGGTCTTTGTCATGTCGGTGTGTGTCTCCCTTCCCATTGCCATATGTATATCAAGTGGGCGTCTGCTTTAGGGATTCTGAAAAACCGTGGTGTACTAAAATGGAAAATATTACCCTAAAAGCTACCCCCATCCTACTTTACTGTGTTGTGATTCCAAAACTAACCACCCCCAACACACAGTATGTATAGTCCCCAAATCTAAACCACAAAACCTGATCGTGACACCTTAATTGGGGCGCGGTCAATATCTACAGCATTTTAGCTGTCCAATGGTCCACTCATAGTTCCAAATTACTCTGTATGTGTGGCAGGCCCTCTTTCCTGCCGGAACGTCCATGCCCCAGAGCTGAATCCACTGGTCCTAGGGCTTGTAATCCTTAGGGCCCCTGCTAACCCATTTGATCTGATGTCATGGGTGTTACTATAGGTAACGTGTCCTCCTACAAGCCATGTTCCATCTCGGTGTGTTCAAGACTACTGCCATCTCCCTCCGGGGCAAGAGATCTCCACCTGTTGTTTCCCAGAACATCTCTATTATGTTTGATCTCTTGGACCGCCTTCTCATGTGCAACTTTCTTCTGTTCTTTAGTTGGGGAGGCCGTATTTTTCTCCTTGGTGCTCCTTAGTCATGTCATCGCCTTTCTCCAATCGTCTTTGGCCTCTGCTCCGTGCGGCTGCCCAGACCACAAGCCTTAAGTCTTGAGTCATGTCTAGGTTTCTTGCGTTGTTGTCATAAACTCATGCACTACCCAAAAACTTTGCTGGGTGGAGGAGCACATACTTCAAATTCAATTGGTGCAGCACCCTCTTGACTTCCCTTTGTTTTTGAACAAGATTGCTGTAATCTGGGTATAGATTGACCTCTTGCTCGTTTATCATCCAGGGACCATGTTTCCTTGCTGCCTGAAGGATCACGTCTCTGTTTCTAAAGTTCATCAAACGAACTATGATCAGGCGTGGATTTGCCCCTGGTGGAGGTGGTAGCGCCGGGATCCTATGTGCGTGCTCCACCGAGAAAACACAGGATGGCTTGCCCTGTAGAACTGTCTCCGCCAGCCATTCTTCCACATGTAGTTCTAGAGATGGGCCCTCTGCCTTTTCTGGCACCCCCTCCAACCAGACGTTATGACATTGGGATCTGCTCTCTGCATTCTCAAGTCTATTTGCCAGTTGTCGTACCTCTCTCTCCATAGCCAAAAGATTCTGGATGAAACCCTTCACCTGCGACAGGGTTGTCCACAAGATGTCCTCCATCTCCTTAACTCAGTCAGCCAGCTTTATGTGGTCATCCCGCAGCAACCCCACCTCTCCCGCTGCAATTTGTGACTCCAGTGAGGTTTTAGTGTCTTTTATGGCCTCCAAGATTGCCACTGTATTTGCCGCCAGATTGGCAGTGCCTTCTTCTTTGTCCTGATTATTGTCCCCGGCTGCCACCTCAGTGGTGCCTCCCTTCACAGTGCACGGCTGAACCATGCTAGTGTCCAAGGTGTTATCGTAGTGTTCTGAATTTATATGCGACTAGGCACAGTTCACAATGTCTTCTTTGTTTGCCTAATAGCAGCCAATTTGCCCTGTGCCAGGCCGATCAGTGGTATACCAATCCATGACTGTGGCCTGCTCACAGACGAAGGAACCAGATGGTACCAGAGTCAGGCCCTCACTTGCCTCTCCAGAATTGATCCCCTGGGTCACAGTCTATTACGTCCGCCATATCCATTCAGTCATAGAATGGAGGAGGGGTAGGAGAGGCAAACTGAAGTGCTTCAACCACTGTGACACCTCAGATTTTAGGAGCACATCAACGTCCCTCCAGTCATCCCGGCTTAAGGACCATTTATGTCTCCCACACTGGTCTCAGAGTCCACCAGTGCCACATGTGCAGCCGCCGCTGTATCTTTTTCTCCCGTGGCTTCCCCACATGCCCCTGAGGCTACTTATGCCTCTTGCAGAGAGGTCCGGGCCCGAAAGCCACCGACAGTCCTGCCCCCCACATGAATTGTGTCTCCTGCATGTTCCTATCTTTTGTCAGCCGCACTTCCATCCGTTGAATTCCAGGCCTCCTGTATTCCTCAGGTAGGCAATCCTAATGTGCAGTGTTTGCTGGCCTGATTCCTGTTCGGACCCCATAGTGCCTGGTCTTCCCTACCTGGGTTAAGTCTCTATGGGCTGCTTCCTTGCCTCCCACTGGTTCTTCTTTCACGTGGAGGGGTGGGAGGCCCAGGTCATACTGTGCGGACCTCCCTGTCAGTCACCTTATGCTTTTTCCTCTTTGGGGTCTGATGTGCCCCTGGACAGGCACTAGCAAAGTGCAAGGAGTTGGAACTCTTAGTCTTAGCCCAGAGCCGCTGCTCTGTTTGTTCTGGCACCGATCCTTGCACCCCTCTCTACCAGTTTTAGTGTGTTCTCACCTGGCTCCTTGTTGCCAGGACTCCACCCAGTGCTGATCTGTCCCATGGCTCTTGCCTGCCGATCGCTGTCTTCTTCGATTTCTCTGCTCGCACAGGGGGCTGCAGCGCTCCTCTCCAGCTGCACCGCTCTCCACTCAGAATATGAGCGATGGGCGTGTACTATATTGCCTGCACTCGCATTGCTACTCTTGGCTGCAATTCCAGCCTTTAAACCCTGAAATCAGGCCATATTGGGCAGTAAATCGCCCCTACTGCTCCACCAGATCAGGTGCTGCTAATGGCTGGGTCACAGGCACCATTAGGTCAGGAGAAATTACTCTGGGGTCCTCAACAACAAAACTCATCTGAATGATTTTAGACCCAGTCTTTTTTTGTGGCTACCTGGTATAATAAAGTTACACTCTGATGCCCTTTCAGAAAGAAATAAAAATTACTCATTCCCTCTCACTTTACTTTTGTTAAGTGCCATTTTAGTTTGTGGTTGTGCAGGTGTTTATCAGTATTTATATGTGAACACTGATGAGGGCTGTTTCCTGTTTATGGGTTTTATCAGTTGCTATAGATTTAAAACTAATACATGATCGCCTAGCAAATTAGTATTTCTCCAGTGGTTTCTGTTTTACTCTGCATTACCAAAATGTGCTATGGTATATAGAAAACCTTTGTAAAAAGTTAACTTAGAGAGATAAATTCTTTTTTATTTTTTTTAAGTTTTGAAAAATAGAAATTTTATTGAAAAACAAAAAGCAAAAATAATCCCAGGTTCTTGAAAACCTTTTCAAAAGTCCCTACAAAAGGAATGTTTCTAAACCATTGCAGGCGTAAAACAGACATTGCATGCATTGTAGTTTACATAGAAACTAGGTGCAATATACATTTATCATATTGGTTACAAAGAAAAATGAAATTGCATTGTTAAAAAAAATAATTTGTATTTCCCAGTGAAGCTTCGGTATGCCAGATTGTTATTAGAGTGATTAGATTGATACCTCCAAGAAAACACATTAATGCTAGCAGGTTAAAAAACACTAAACCAAATTGTGAATTTGAAGTTGATAGAATGTAAGTGGGGGTTGTTTGACTTTGAGACAGAGCCAGTGTCCAGCTGTTGAGTTGCTAATTAGCTTTCAAATTAAGTCAAACTTATGAGACATAAATAATAGTCACAGCTTCTCTACTTCCCCAAAGCTTTGTTGAAACCATTTTGTATTTGTTTATCCAGTTACATTATTGTCCATGTGCTTGTCAACACTGTTCTTTTCTCGCGTTGATACATTCTCATCCTCTCTAATTTACTACACTATATTTCAATATCATTAACTCTCCAACCAAAATCAGATTGAGCATTCTGACTGAGCCAGCAGCAGGTCAACCAGAACAGCATGATTCTGGCAGTTTCGAGACACCCCTATACTTTCAAGTTTAGCAAAATCCTTCCCTTTGCTGGCTGCACTGATGTCCATCACAAATTGAATTATAGGAGGGTAACAGTGAGTTACTGTGAGTTTTTTTGCTAAGGGTTTGTGAATGATATCAAACAGACAACAAGAGCAACACTTGAGATGTCTATGATGTCGCTCAGAACCTGAGGTGAAAATGACCCACAAAAACAACGGTCACATGAGAAATGACTGTATACTTAAAAGGGAAGCATGAAGACTCAGTGGGTTCAAGCACCTCACTTTTTCAGGACGAAGGCCCTCACCCACCTAATAGGTGGCATGCTTTAGCCTTGGGCCCCACTTGGCACCAATCGGAATCATCTTAGTGCAAATTTCTACCCACTTGCTTTTTGGGGAGCATATGATGCCGTTTTTTTATATATATGCAGGTATGAGCTTATGCCTTTCTCAAATTAGTTTGGTGTGAGTGTGTAGTGCAAAGGGGAAAATATTGTAAGTCAAAACTATGTCCTGGATGGATTTGCCAGTTGTTATTGTGTTGCCCATTGATCGAATTAAAAATCAAGTGGGGAAATATTAAGCCCACTAGCAGAGTCAACCTTGGCCACTATCAACCCCCTCAATAAGGTGTGCTTGACATTCATTAGGACGCAAGTCACACTCTCTGGTTAAATGTGTAAAAGGCAAGAATATATAATTAATCACAGCTCACAAATGAGGGAAGTAGCAGAAGTGTGTAGTCCACAAAAGTTACGAATTGTTGGTCACCAATTAGAAAAAGGTTTGCTACAATCTCAAAGCTGGAGAAATGGACCAGGGCTCTCCCGATAAATCCGTATTTGTAAAGCGCGAACTACTCACCCTTACGGGTCTCAAGGCGCTGGGGGCCGTCGTGGAAATTAAGTGAGCTATTGCCCAGAGTCACAAGGTGCTGTGCTGCCGCCGGAGCCGGGGATCAAACCGTGAGCCCTGTGCTCCGAAGTCAGCTGCCCTGGCCGCTGCACCACACCTCTTCCACTGTCCCCGTCCCAGTCATTAGCATCTCCATGCATCAAGGAAACTGACTGGCAGGGGGACAACAGGAGAACCCTGATCCATGCATAACATGGTCTTTTGTCCCTGCCACAATTTTTTTTATAAATATTCCCATTCTGTGTGCCCTCCCTTTGCTGCAGAAGGAGTAATCCCCGAAAAGCAGTCAGGAACTGCTCTGAAAGGTTCTCAGAGACCCAAGACAGAGCAGCCTGGAATTCCTTATGGCATAGCAACAGTGGGTAACAACTGTTGCTATATCATAGTAGTGAGTTACTGGATTTGAATCCAGTTATTCATGCTAGTGGCTCGCTACCAGAAACATGCATAACATAGAAATTATATATGTGTAATAATTGCTTACTGTCATAGATCAATTAAGCCTCAATGGTGTGCTTCTACTTTATATCCTAGAATGGACAAATAGGAAGGCTTCTATGGCATTGATAGTTGTCTGCTTTGAACCTGCTGTCAGTGGAGTGCAAACCTGAAACACAGGACAATATATTCCCATCCCATCCCGTCCCATGGATCCACAAGACCAGAGCCGGAGGAAGTTCCTTCTCCTACCTCGCCGTCAAGATCTGCAACACCCTGCCCCTCCACCTCAGGCCATCTCCGTCACTGACCCAATTCATGATGGATCTCAAGACCTGGCTCTTCAGCTGAACCTCCATGCCCAGACGGATCAGCTGCCCCCACCGCTCCCCCAGCCCTTTGAGACCCTCACAATTGAGTAGCCACGCTATACAAACTCCTGAATGACTGACTGATTGATATATTTAGTTGACTACACCTTTTGTGCTTTGATTCCAGTTTTTACAAAAAACTAGAAGGAAGCAAAAGTATATCACATACAAAGGGAGCAAATGAGTCCCTTTTTCAAAAAATGATGGTAATTTACCAAATCTAGGGAGTGATGTGAAATGGCATAAAGCCTCACACTGTACGGCAGAGTTTTCCTCATATGAGAAAATCTGTTTTCTGATTTGAGGAAGTCAGAGGACGATACACATCAATACACATGCCACAATTAATAAAATGCAAGCTCAGTCAGTTGGTACTTTCAACTTTTATTTTTAAACCTTGCTTTTATTAACTGCAGTGATATCAAAAACCTTTTTTAAACTTGGAACCCGCATCCAGATTCTATGAGGGAAATGCTCTAGCTCAGTGTTCTCCAATGTTGATCCTGGAGGGCCAGATGTTTAGCATATCCACATTTAGATAAATGTAGTAATTTTAAAAATCCGGCATGGATCTGTCCCTCCATGACCAACATTGGAGAACCCTGTGTCTAGCTTCTATGCTGCTTGTCCTGATGTCTTCTCTATTTAAATGTGATTTTCTGTTTGTAAGCCAGTCTAACTGGAATGGTATTTTAACTCTATGTGGAGAGGGGACTGATATTCACAAATGCTTCAGAACCAAGATGTCTACAGTCTTATGTTCAGAAAGTTGTGGTGTATATTTACGAGGAAGTGGCGCAACAATTTAGCAGCTCCGCATCATTTAAAAATAGCAGGGGTGCAGCGTATTTACAAGAATAAGGTGCACCCCTGTGTCTTCCCTTGCACTGGCGCTAAAAACACTGTCTAGCGCCAACACAGACACCTTTGCGCCATAGTGCAAGGGTGCCTGCATTGCAGGGATGACTGGTTATGTGCAGGAAGGGACACCTTCCTGCACATAAACAATCTTTAAAGGTGATTTGCTCTTTCTATATGTGCTACAGATTGCAGCACACATAGCAAAAACGTGGAGAAATAAAAGTGGTAATCTAACACCTGCTATTCAGTGGCATTGGTTTTTGGCGCTACCTCAGATTTACAGATACTTGTAAATCTGGGGCAGCATCAAAAAGCAATGGCTGTAGCGTTGGGACGCCCACAGCAACACCCACTACATGCCCCTTTCATGCAGATACCTGCATGACAGGGGACGATATTTACAACGCAGAGTAATGGTATGTAAAGTGGCTTAACGCCACTTTGTAAATATGGACAGGGCATTGCGCCACCGGAACATAGGAAAAAGTGATGTTCCGGTGACAAAATGCCCTTGTAAATATACCCCTGTGTGTCTAATCATCTAAAGACAGTACACATAACTCAGGGTGGTTTTGAACAGAACATCAAGTTAAAAATATCAGGAAACTGAAATATCAGAAAAAAATATTGTGAGTCAAAAATATTGTGATATAGAATATCGATGTCAAGAATATTGTTTTTTTCAATAAATAATATCATTTTCAGGAATGTTGATTTAATATTGTGTTTCTTAATACAGTTGTAAAAAAATTTTGTTTTTTGATTATTTTATTGGGTTTTAGTTCATCTATTAATTTTATGTGTAAGTACTGTTGGTATAATTGTTTTTAATTATTTTTAATTTAGTTTGTCATTTTAAGTGATTTAGGGGCACATTACGATACCCGGCGTAAAAAAATCCGCCAGGCATGGAAGCGGCAAAAATCCGCCCGCACACACCGCCTGAACACCGACTACGCCATTATGAGTACACAAACTGAAAACCGCCATCGGCGGAAAAATCATACAAAATACCGCCCGCCATCGTCCGAGTCGGAGTCAAACCGCCCGCCACGGACGGAAACACGCACGACAACACAAAACCGCCCGCCCACACGGCCGACACACCGCACGTGAAATTACGATCGCACCGCCATGAGCGCGGAAAAACAAAAAATACCGCCCGCCAGCGCAAACAACGCCGATGAGAATCGACACGGCAGAAGCCATGGCGCCCACGTACCTGCACAGAAACCATCCGCACACAAAACCAATAGCACACAACATGGCCAACAAGTCCACACAGCAAGGCACGCACAAATACACAAGCACAGTACACATCCCGAAAACACCCCCCGGACAAACAAAAAATACAAAGGCCAGAACCCCAGACACAACACACCTGAAAACAACAGACCATGAGGACACACCCACATAGGTGAGTACAAAAGCAGCACTCCCACAGACCACAACCCCTTGCTACATTGCAAACCAGAGAGGAGAGGAGAGGACACAGTGACACAGCAAGGACAGCAGCACACCACAGAAACGCACACATCACAACCACCACCACCACCACCACCAAACACCGGCACCACAAACCCCCTGCACATTACACAACACACACCGCACCAGCACCACAAACACCATGGCACCACAAAGGATGCCCAAGTTCACGCCCATGGAGCTGACGGTCATGGTCGACGAGATCATCAAGGTGTACCCACAAATCTATGGGAACATGGTCCAGCACACACCACTAGCCACCAGAAACAGAATGTGGACCCGGATCGTAGACCAGGTCAATGCAGTCGGGACCCTGCCCAGGAACAGAACCGAGATAAACAAACGTTGGAATGACGTAAAGAGCCTGGTCAAGAAGAAGGAGGGCAAAAACAGAGAGCTGGCTGCCGTCACTGGCGGAGGGAATCCCGCGCTCTTTAAGACCTTCAAAGCGTGGGAGGAGAAGGTGCGAGTCGTAATACATCCGGAGATCCTCGCCGGATTAGCAGGGGGAGTGGAGGCTGGTAAGTACAAACTAATGTATACCAGCACACCGCTATGTACACACATGCGCAACCACCATGCCACAGCTCCCAGGGACAAACACCCCCATGTCCAGCACACAATACACAACACATCACACGCACATGCAACAGACACTACCACACACAGGCCAAACCGAACAACTGTAAGATGCGTGGGGACATGTGTACACTAAGCCAGCCACGTAACCACCAACAGGTCCCCAAATATGCCAGAAGCGCCACAACGAGCACCCACCACACCCATGTGTCCGCCACAGCTGCACCAACTGACAAGTAACAGGTAAGTGGCAGGAACACAAAGTGCAGTGGGTCGGAGGGGGACAGCTGAAGTACAACACCCACCAGGCCCCCACTCCCACAGACCAGCAAGGTGGAGCACTCCCCACACCCATGTGTCAGGCACAGCTGCACCAACCGACAAGTAACAGGTAAGTGGCAGGAACACAAAGTGCAGTGGGTCGGAGGGGGACAGCTGAAGTACAACACCCACCAGGCCCCCACTCCCACAGACCAGCAAGGTGGAGCACTCCCCACACCCATGTGTCAGGCACAGCTGCACCAACCGACAAGTAACAGGTAAGTGGCAGGAACACAAAGTGCAGTGGGTGGGACGGTGGACAGCCCAAGTACAACACACACCAGGCCCCAGTCCCACAGCACAGCAAGGAGGAGCATCCCCCACACCCCACACCCACGTGTCAGCCACCGCAGTGCACAACGACAGCCGAAAGGCAGACATCACGGTCCACAGCAATCGGTGTCAGTGGGTGTACAGCCACCCCCACGACCCACTACACCCCCCCACCCCCACAGACCTGCAACATGGAGCACCCCCGCTAAGAGCCATGTGGCATCCAGTACAGTGCACGCACGAACAACTTGCAGGTGGGAAACTGGACAGGGCTGGATTACTGGAGGCATGAGGACCATAACACCACCAACACATGGGACATGTCACGTAGCACACGAACACGCAGCACCGCCCACCGTCACGAACAAGTGAACAATGTGCACACGGACATGAACAGCAGACTCACACCCCACATGACCCATCACAGACATAGCAACACCCAAGGAGCCACGTCTGCATGCACAAGCCACACTGAATATAGTCCCACACGGCAGCCACTGTGCAACTCATCACACACAACCGAAACACCATTGAAGTCCTGTCCATGTAGCCCCTACTGCCTGTCAACCACACACCCCACAACTACGCCTATGTAAGACAAACAACACTAGACGCAACAGAGCGGAACAACATAAATGCACACGAACACCACTGAACCCATCAAACACACAGACACACCATGCACATACAACATACCATCCATCCCATCCGTCAGCCCCAGTCTCATGAAAGGCATGTCATCCGCACAGCTGCCACACATACAGCAGTCACGCTAAGACACATGCCCATGACCAACCATGTGCCAGAAGTCAATTAAGCGCACGACACACTGTGAGCAACAACACACAACATGGGCCACACCCCCCGAGCACTGCAGTGATGCACATGGCACAGGGCAGCACGCACACCAAGGAGATGGGACAACTGCAATACGTTGGCTGGCACACAACTATCACTCACTTATAACGATGCGTCCAATGCCATGTCCAGTAACCACAACAGACAGCAAATATGCAGGGCATGTCAGGCATGCACACACCTCAGACCATGCACTGTCATGCTGCCACAACACATGTCACGTTCGGCACCCATGGCTCACAGCATGTACCCCAAAAGCATATACCCTCCCAAATGCGAATCTGGGGCATGGCCCCCATGTTGCCATATGCGTTCCTAAGCGTTCCATTTGAACCCCAAAAGCATATTCCATCCCAAATGCGAATCTGGGGCATGGCCCCCATGTTGCCATATGCGTTCCTAAGCGTTCCATTTGAACCCCAAAAGCATATTCCATCCCAAATGCGAATCTGGGGCATGGCCCCCATGTTGCCATATGTGTTCCTAAGCGTTCCATTTGAACTCCAAAAGCAAAGTACAAACCAGACCCAGGATGGGCCAGGAGCCCGCATACACCAGAGTCACAATGAGTAGGGGCAAAGCAACACACCCATCGGCATGGCCAATCCGTCCCATGCCACATGTGCACAGCACACAGTCCCATTGCCTAGCACACACACCTACAGATGCCACAGCCACACACTCGCCTCCGGGAAACCCATGTACGAGATTGCACGAACTGCCAATGTCAGACGACTAATACATACTTCGCCAGGTGCAACACAATAACAAATCTCATTCTCTCCACAGGTGACGAACTGCTGGACGCTGGGGATGGAGACAGCAGCCAGCACAGCCAGCCTACAAGCCCCCAACGAGGACACACGGATCTGGAGGATCTGTCCACCTCTTCGGACACGGACCACCAAGCTGGCCCATCTGGCGTGGCAGGGCCCAGCCGCTCCCCAGGACCCCTCCTACCCACCAACCCATCATCCAGGGATGCTGAACAGTCCCAGTCCCCTGCTGCCACTGTCGTTGCGGCCACACCCACGGTCATTGCGGCCACTACCACTGCCGCAACCGCCACCATCGCCGCACCGACCACCACCGCCTCCACCACCACCACGTCTTCGCTGGCACCAGCCCCAGCGCAAGTGGTGGCCCGGCCGACTGGATCCACCCTGGGAGCCACAGCGAGGACCGTGGTGAGCAATGTGGCTAGTGGGCAGGCCGGTGGCAGCAGGACTGGTAGGAGGAGCAGGGTCAGGGAAACGCCAGCCTCCCCTGGGAGCCATGCCCTGCCTCAAATGGCCAGAGTCCTTGGGGCCTATGAAGAGGCCCAAGGACAATGGGCCAGGTCTGCTACTGACACGCGGGAGGTGCTGGGGGTGCTGAGGTCCATGGACGCCCATATGGGCCAATTCGTGTCCCGTATGGACCAACTCGTGGACCTCATGGGCCAGCTGGTGGTGGCGGTGGGGTCACAGGCAAGGCCAGCAACACCACCTCCGCCACCACCTGCTAGGGCGCAGGCTCGGGCAGCAGTGTCCACTTCCCCTGCGTCCACAGCCAGTGAGCACACCTCACCCACCACCAGCAGGTCGCCACCACACACCCCCTCCCAAACGTGGAAGGGGCCGTCCGAAGAGGAAACAGATCTCCCGGGAGGACTTCGCACGCTCCAGTCGCAAGTGAGGCAGCCAGCCAGCCTTCCGCCAGCCTTCCTTGACCAGCCACTGCATTGACTTGCTCTACGATCCCACTCCACACAGCCATCTGGATGGCATGTGTGTGTTGGACTATGGACATAGAACCAGTGGGTACACCCTGATCATCACGCAGCCATGACCGACAGCTCATTGTCACTGCACGCACCACTTTTGTCATCACCTTACACACAATCACATGTCACAGTTTGTAATAAATGCACCTTTTTCACTAACTGCTGTTTGTGCCCTGTGTCTTTATTGTACGGAATACAACGGCCACCTTGGGCGGAAAGGCACCTGATGCGTGGCATGGAAATGGAATCCGGAGGGCCTGTAGGGACCTAGGGGTGGGAGACAGAACAGGAGCACATTCAATGAGTGTGTCACACACCCATCACACAGTACATGTCAACAACTACAAGCAATGTACACACATCGCACAGAGCAATAGGGCACAATGCCACAGTCACCAACAGTGGCATACTACCCTGGCCATGGAGCGTTGACACACTGCACGCAGTGAACATACGGCCACCCTGACACAGCACACACACACCTGCATAGATACAGACACATCATCCGTCGTACATGGACACTCACCGTCAAGTGAAGTAGCGGGCGATGAGCTGCTGGCGCACATTCCCAGCTTCCTCCTCTCCGCTGTCCACCTCACTCGAGCTGTCCTGGTCTGCGGGCTGGGGCCCTGGTTGATCTCCGTCATCCACAATGAGGGGGATCTGCTTCCGAATGGCCAGATTGTGCAGCATGCAGCACGCCACCACTATCTGGCACACCTTCTGTGGGGAGTACGCCAGTGCACCCCCGGTGCGGTCCAGGCACCTGAACCTGGACTTGAGGAGGCCAAAGGTACGCTCGACCACACGTCTGGTCCTCCCATGTGCCTCATTGTATCGATCGTCTGCTGGGGTGCGAGGATTCCTCAATGGACTGAGCAGCCATGCCCCATTCGGATACGCAGAGTCACCTGGGTGTGAGGGACACAGAGAACCGTTGCTATTCCAACTGGACAGGGGACAGCATCGCACAACCAGCACGCTACACCACTCCACATACTCACCGACAATACAGCCACGATCCTGTTGCAGATTGGCCATCAGTCGTGGCAAGATGCTGTTGCGCATTATGTGTGCGTCATGGGCCGAGCCTGGAAACTTTGCACACACGTGGGTGATCACCATGTCCGCAAGGCACACCACTTGCACATTCAGGGAGTGCGTGTGCTTCCTGTTGCGGTACAGGTGCTCAGTGGCCTGTGGTGGAACAAGGCCAACATGAGTGCAGTCAATGGCTCCCACGACGTGTGGGATTCTGCCAAGGGCATAGAATGCACCCTTCACTGCCGCCAATTCACGAGCCCTGGGGAATCTGATGTACCTGTTCCGGTACAGCATCATGGCTGCCAGTACATCCCTCAGCACCTTGCTGAACATGGGCTGGGACATCCCTCCTCCACTGCCCACTGTGTGCTGGAATGACCCAGTGGCGAAGAAATGCATGGCGGCCATCACCTTAGCCGTGGGGGTGACAGCAGTCGGATACACCCTGCGGGGACGGAGATGGGGCTCTAACATGGCACACAGTCGATGCAGAGTTGGCCTGTCCAGCCGAAACTTCCTGATTACCTCTGTATCGTCCATGTCCGCCAGCAATTGGTATGGGCGGTCAATGTTCGGTCTCCGCCTGGGTTAAATGGCAGAGGACACATGTCAAAGCAACACGGCACATAGCAATTTCGCATACACATCACTGACATGACTGAGCAAGCACATGGGCCACAGCCCAGCTGTCAAGCTGGGACGGCACGGCCACAATACACTTACACAGGTCTCCCAACAATGGCAATGGCAAGTGAGACATACCACTGCCATGTGCATGCACATGGGGATCTAGGCCCCAATGACTTGCGGGGCGTGCTGATGGGGACTGACTGCATATTCGTCAAGCGGCAACGCCACGGCAACATGAGTGTCTGCTGAGCATGGTACTGCTTCCGAGGCTGGATGAGTATGGCACACGACGACGACGATGTGGGCACGGGCTGAGCGGCCAATACAAGTGGGACCTGTGGCACGAGGGGATATGAGACAGTAGTAGGTGTCAGCACTGCACCCTATGTACAGCACTGTACGGATCACAGCTCCCGAAACATTGACTGGTGTCCACATTGACAGCCCCATGCCAAGACGGCTGTGTGCTTGCAGTCACACGTCACAGGTGAGAGGTTACATTGCACGTGCCAGGTGGCAGTCGTACATAGTGGGAGCTGGCATGTGTGTGCATGTGTCTCCTGTTCAGGATCCACCAGATGGGCGCTGACTCTGTACTGACCATTGGACACAGCATGTTCCGTGGAAGGCTTGTGTGTGTGGGATGGTGGCACTGGATGTGCCTCTGTTGGGTGGGGGGCCATGCACAGGGCGGGTACGTCGATGATTGCGCATTGTTGGTCACGGTGGGTGCACCAGCTAAGATGTGTTGCCCTGTGTTCAATTCCTATGTCCGCATGATGATGGACTGTGGATGTGGGCAGACTACACATTGGTCGATGTGCTGTCTATATGCATGTGCCTTCACACCAGGCACAGCTGCCCCTGCACATGTGACCCCTGCTGGACTCGCTGCTGGGTCTGTGGAGCTGATGCACCTTCTGCGCGTGGGGCGGACAGCTCTCCTCACTTCCCTCATTGCGCATGTCATGTCTTTGCCGCAGGTGACATGGATCATGGAGGGCCCACATGTACGCGTGGGTAGGCTACACATGATTGTTCACTGGTCGCCACCCCCAGTCAGTGTTTCGAATGGGAAGGTTGTCGTGCTGGTGGTATGTTCGATGTGGCGGATGGGCGGGCCTAGGTGCGGGCTTACATTCCGGACATGGGGGTAGTTGGATTGGCGACTAGTTGCAGTACACACGGGACACGTCTCTTCCTTTCCACATCTGGGTCATCCCTTGTACTAACTGACAGTGATACAGTCATCTTCGCCCCAGCCCTCATGTCCTCCCCTCGCCCCCCAATATGCATGCTCACCTGCGAGGCTAGCGCTTGCACAGGCAGCCCCAAGCTCGCACCAGAGAGGGCAAGGAGTGTATGTGTGGGTCCAGTTGCACGAGTGGGCTGTCTCAGGGTATGATGTGTGGCGGGACGCCGTCCACCTGCGTGGTGCCCCAAATGGAGACCCGGCCTGCATGGACTATGCATCACAGTCTTCGCCTTCCGGATCCGCCACCTGCGACACCCAGTGGCTGTGGCTGCCCTTGCGGCCAGGCCGCGTCCGTCTGTGACTGATGGCCCACACATTCACTCTTTGGCCTCTCTGGGGAGGGCTCGGGGTGGTGGCGCACGCGCTTGCACTTAGTCGCAATGGCATGTGGCGTGGTTGGTATGATGGGCAATGGATGGGATGGTGCGAGCCACCTCCCGTGACGTCAGTGCTGCTCGTGCTGTGGTGCGTCCCCTACACTTCCATTTGACTTTTTGCCATGCTGGACGTTGAGGTTCTATTGCCTGCGTGATATGACCAGGAGGAGCGCGAGGAGACCTCTCACACACCATGCTCCACTGCCATCCCGTGCCCTGTATCGCCTGTGCGGATTGACTATGTTGGGGTTACACCTGGTCGACTGGGGCTGTGTGTGCCTTGTCAAGGGGCATGGCGGGCGCACAACAGGATCCAGCTTGTCCACAGAGGGTGGGCTGAGGTGCGCCTGGTACCGCTTTGTACGTGTGCCCGGCTGCTGTGCACACACGTGTTCACTCCCCGACAGGTGTCCTCTCACAATGCCCAGGGAAGCGGTGGTGTACTGTTCATGAGCCCTCCCAACACGGCGTGCTCCAACTTGGCATGTGCGCATCTACCCGTCGCACCCACCCACCTGAGCACTGCGTCCATACGACTTCACACGACACATGTGTGTCTTCCACAGTAGTGCTACTCATTTGCGTTGACATCCAATACCAGTGGACTACATGGTCATGTCACGACTGCCGTGTACTTCACATACTCTCATCCTCTCTCATTCGTACTTGTGAAATGAGTCAGCGGAGACAGTTCTGGTTTCAAACATTATATTGAGTCTTCTGTCCTCTGTGATGCAGTATAGTGGACACTACTGGCAGCGGAATACATGTTGAGGATATACTGAGCATGATTACAAATGGGATAGGGTGTGGGGTTACATCTGCTTGGCCAAGGCTGTGCTAATGTACATTTACGTATAGCTGCGGAGCTGCGGACTTTGACACAGACGGTATACATGTAGCCTACCAGACCGCTCGGCATCATGGGCACAGTCCATCTCAGTTCCATGTGACAGGTTTGCTGCGGTTGTTCCTCATGCACGCGTGCATGTGAGATGACATCAGGGCATGTGCTTGCGTGCATGCAGCGGCGTGCCACTTGTTGTTGCACTGTGGTGGTTACTGGACATGTCACAGTCACTGGGGTCGTGTTGTTGTTGTATGCACTTGTCGTCCATGCAAAGGTCCTGGTATGGGATTCCCGGGGCGGGGGTGGGAGGGTGCAGCACCCACAGACTCCAGGCGACCTATTCATGTCCACTGAGCGGTGTGTGTGTCCATGGGCGCTGGATCCATGTCGTGTCCTGGTTGTTCGTGCAGTTCCGTCCATGTGGGTGCGATGCACAGAGCCCATGCCACTGCCTCCCACGATGCATGCGGTGTTCCTGGATGTGATGGGGAACAGTGTGCATGTCCCGGTCATATCCGATGTCATGGCGATGTCGTTGATGGTGTGGTTACAGTTGCCGGTCGTTTGGTATGGCTGTTGTGGTGGTGACTGGCCAGTCCGTGCGGAAGCTGAGCATGGGTGCGGGGTTGGACTTCATAGGTCACTCGGGGAACCTGCGTTGTGGTCCGACGTATTTACAGGTTGACAGGTATGCGATGCCGTCCAGCAGGGCTTCCATGTCATTGGTGGTGTACATGTTTGCCAGCCAATGAAGCGGATGGTGGCTGTCAAGGTGTTGTTCGTAGGTTGTCCCTTGGAGGACCATGATGGGGCATGCTGGGTGACATTCGATGTAGCTGTTCTCGATGATCCGTCGTGTGGAGGCACAGTGGTTTCATTTCAGTGCGCGTGCGATGTTGGCCACATACGCCATGCCCCCATAGGCAGAGCAGGCCCTGTCGTGTGCGTCCAGAGGGAGGAGTAGTGGTAGCAGGTCCGCCTTCAGACATGCCGGGTTGGAGAGGCATATCTCGACGGGATGCTGGTAGGGACACCTCCGACAGTAGAAGACGGGCATGACGCAGCTGAACAATGTGATGCGGTAAGTCAGTCGGTAACTTACGTTCAGCAGGGACAGGAGATCGCATCCCAATGTATGTATCGTGCTGGTTTGGTACAGCTTGAGCTCTTCGGCGTAGTTGGGTAGGTGTGTTGCGGTTGCCATTTCGCAGCGGTTCGTAGAGGTGGCGTGCTCCGGCTGTGTGTGCAGTCTGCAATGTGCACGCTCCGGGGTTGCTGTGAGCTCTGTGTAGTCGTGGGGAGACAGGACTTGTGTTCTGTTGGCTTGTTTGGAGGACACGGGCCCTCTTCCCACATGCTTCTCAGACAGTTCAAGGTCGGTGCTGTGTGACTCCTTCCAATTAACTTGCATGTGGCCGACATGGGGGAGTGTTTTCTTCTTTCCTCCCCGTCCGTTGTGTGCTTCTGTGATATGCGCTATCTGCCGTGTGGTCGGTCTCCTCGTCATGCCTGTGTTGGTCTATTCTTGGACAATGGCTGTATTCACCGGCTTCTGTCGTAGGGCTGTGGTTTCGGTGTTGGAATGGAAGGTCATTCAGTGCTGTCTGCTCTCCCTTGTGTGGGCGGCAGGCTGCCTTTCCGCTCTGCGTTGGGCCTTGTGTGTGGATGTAATTCTTGGGCCACCTGTTGTCGGTCACCGGGCTCTTTGGTGTTCCGTTTCATGTGTCTTGTTCATATGTGCAGGGTGGTATGGGTTTTTCAGTGTGGTACTGGCGTTCCTCTTCCCGAAGGGGCCCTGCTTCTCCTAGTTGGTGTTGCCGCCGCTGTGTGCTACTCCATGTTTGTTACACTGGGGTGTGTCCTGCTGTTGCGTGTCTTCACTGACATGTGTGCGTCGGTTGTGTGGCGTTGGGTGTTGTCCGTGAATTGGGCGTTGGGGACATGTCTGTGGCCGGCCTGTCACGTGTCATGTGCGTTCGGGGTGGGGCTGATGTGTGTGCTGCTTGGTTGTGTCCCTGTGTCTGTGTGCGACGCATGCATGGCGCTGCGGTTGGCCTCTGCGTTGTGCGCATGTGTGGCGGCGTCATCGGCGCTTTGGGGCCGTGACGGGGTGGTTGGTTCCTAGTCCCAGGTGGTGTGTACACATGTGTTCTGCGATGTTACGATTTGGCCTGTGTGTCATATGTAGATGCGATGGTGGATGTGTAGTGTACACGCGCTGGTGGGGGTTGTCCGCTTTTTCCGCCTCTTGCACTGTGTGCGCTGTTTGCGTGCACTTGTTGTGTGTGTGCCTACCTGTGTCTCCGCGGTACGTTGCGTCCTTGGTGGTGCATCAGCAGAAGCATGGGAAGGGCCTGCAGTGCTGGATTCATGCCCGGGGTGCCGCTTCTTCGTTGTCCGTGCTCTGCGTCCGTGTTTCCGCCTCTCTTTCACGTGCGGTGTCTCTTTGCCGTGGGAGCCGTTTGTTTGCGGCATCGTAATTTATGCGCCGGGCGGGACGTGTTTCGTCGGACGGTGTGTGTCAGTTGTGCTGCGCCGCTACGTGTGCGGGCGCACTTTGATGGCGGACGGTGTTGCTGGCTTGCCGGCGGTGTTTGGCCTGCTTTTCGCATCGTAATTGGGCGGGCGTGTGGACTGCTGCGTGCCGGCGGTAACTGGTGGTTTTTGCATCCGCCAGCACGGCGGTAGTGCTTCCGCCCGCCATCGTAATGGGCCCC